>CAUYPK010131088.1:0-13644 GCA_963574355.1 Loris lydekkerianus | reverse complement strand
TGGGCATATACCCAGAAGGCCAAAAATCATATCACAACAAAGATATTTGCACCAGAATATTTATTGCAGCCCTATTCACAATTGCTAAGTCATGGAAAAAACCCAAGTGCCCATCGATCCACGAATGGATTAATAAATTGTGGTATATGTATACCATGGAAAGTATGCATTTATATATGTGCATTTCACATTTACTTCATATCTGTAGCCACATACTTACACATTTATATCTGAAAGGACTTATTAATAGTCTAATTTGGGCTCCAAATAATAGATTTTTGGAGGACATGGAAGCTATTCTTTTAAAATAAAAGAATATGAACAAAACCATAAGCTTTACAAAGTCCCAAAGGGAATCCTAAGTTTGGAGCCAGATGCTATTAACAACCACTATGTATCATTCAAATATGGCTTAAGGAGGAAACCATAACCCATAGGGATCAAGTGCAGGAATTTGCAATTCATCATTTGTATTTTGGAGTCTAAAACTCCAATCTGTCCAACCCCATTAAATTCTCCCTCTATCATAAACATGCAGGTATCTCAGCTAGTTAGAAAATGTACAGCATCTGATTTTTAAATGGATAGTTAAACTATATAATTTCTGAGCATTGAATAACTTTTTTTCTAAGTATTTTGAAGTTTCTGAGAGTTATTAAGAGAAAGATTTTCTTCCTCATTCTAGAAGCTTGAAAATTATTTAAGAATTTCATAAACATAAATAAAATAGCACCTGTGTGTCTAACTACTTCTTTCCTAGGCAGCGTAGCTTAGTTCCATTATTTTTCCCCCAGAAGTAAAACCATCATTTTATATAATTTCTTCCTTCTATGAACTTCATTTGAGAATAAGTGACCTGATTCCATATTATCTTAGCTTTATAATGTAATCAGAAAAACAATGAAGTTATTTCATTTTCAAAAAAAAAATAAAGAAATGATGAAAATTTAATGTAGTGTTTTAATTGGGCCATTAGAAAAACTACATATTTGCCAAATTCACTAACAGATATGATAAAGAGACATAGAGAAGATAAAAAAAAAAAAACACCAAGAACATGAGAGGAAAATTGAATTTTAGCAATTAATTTTTTTAATCCAAAGACAAAAATCAATATAAAGTGCTACAACTTATAGGAAAGGACTAACAATATAGTTACAAAATATGGAAGGCCTTTCCAGGTTATCACTAATGCAGCAAATACATACAAATGCTTATGAAGATATGCTAACAAAATCCCATTTCTCTTATGTTTATTTTATCTTTCACTCTTTTATTTTTTTAAGGCTTTTTCTTTTCCTTTCATCTCTTTTCTCTCATTCTTTCTTTTTTTAAAAAAAGAAACACTTAGACACTACTGGTGGGAGTACAAACTAATTACAACCTTGATGGAAAACAGCATGGAGATACTTCAAAAAACTAAAAGTAGACTTACTATTTGATCCATCAATACCACTATTAGGTATTTACCCCCCAAAATCATTTTATCAAAAAGGCACATACACCTAAATTTTTATTGCAGCACAATTCACAATCACAAAGATGTGAAATTAATCAACCACCTATAAATATCTGGTGTGTTTAAATGCACATTTGTTTTCTAGTAAGACAAAGAGATGAGTGAGGTCATTAGAAAATCTCTCCCCAACCACCTTTAATACATCTAGGAAACAATCAGAAAAAAATGGGGCTTTTCTGCAAACAAATAAAAATAACTGAGCAAGCACATTCAACAATCATCTAGGAATGTATACAATCTCCCCTATCGGGTTCCCATGATGCAACCAAACAAAAAATGCAATAGCCAAGATGAAAGAATTAATCAGAAGGAGTTAAGTACACTTGATATGATACAAAGTTGAATCATTGAAACAGAAAAATCCATTGAAAACTATCTTTAAAATGCTTAGTAGAGATTAAAGAACAAAATAGACACTGTGGAAAGTAGGTCTTTTAAGCTACATACCATTACCAGCTGTTTCTTAGGAGGTAAACTGAGAAAATTGATTAGAAATGGCAATTAAAGTTATAATAGAAGAAAAGTTTCCATTTTGGAAAAATTATCTGAGATCAAATATTGTAAGGACTCACTATGTTCCATGTTACAGACAAAATTGCCTTAGATCAATATATATCCAGATATGTCCTGATAAATTATTATTCAAAAAATTACTATTAGAATCCAAGTAGCAAACAAAAACTCAAATTGATTTATCTATGACTTGTCCTTTTTAATAAACATTACCAAAACACAGAGAAGCAATGTCTACAGGTTCTTTTTTTTTTTAATTTCAGATTAACGTAAGGGTACATACGATTAGGTTACATTGTTTGAGTTTGTATTGTAAAGTCCGAGTTGTAGTTGAGTCCTTCTCCTAGGAGGTGTGCCCTATACCCCTATATCGTACTCGTTAAATGGGATCTTATCACACTTCCTCCCCCTTTTCCCTCCCCATTCTTGAATTTAATTGCTTTTCTCTCATGTGTGCCTACAGAAAGTGTGGGAAAAACTCTTAATGATATTGGTCTATGGGATTTTAAGGAAGAATGCTAGTGGCCTAAGGATCCAGTGGTCCTCAAACTTTTTAAACAGGGCATCAGTTCACTGTCCCTCAGACCATTGAAGGGCTGGACTATAGTTAAAAAAAAAAAAAAAAAAACTATGAACAAATTCCTATGTACACTGCACATATCTTATTTTGACGTTAAAAAAAAAAAAAAAAAAAAAAAACCAGGAACAAATACAATGACACCGCTGCATGTGGCCCACGGGCCGTAATTTGAGGACCCCTGACAGAAAAGCTACATTTCATATATAAAGGCAATAGAAGGATAACGTGAGATCTGCAAGGTCTCAGATAATGACAGAGCTTGAATCAGAGATCTAATTCAAGATTAAATTTCAACAAAGATTTAATTTCTTAAATCTTGGCAAGATTGGAAATAAAATCAGGGATATGATAGTGCAAGTTTATGGGGATAATGTCATGAAGAAAATGTCAGTGGACAAACAAATTAAATGTGTTTCTGAGGGGAAAGTATCACTGATGAAGAGAGTTAAGGGTGGCCAGTAACGTGCAGAACTGACAAAAATATTGCAAAAGTTAATCAAATTACATGCAAAAATCATCCACTGACTATGAGAAACATAACACACCAAGTAAACATCGATAGACAAATAAGAAAATCATAGCAGGAGAAAGGTGTGCACAAAAATGGTCCTGAAGGAGTTCACCAATGAACAAAAGTAGAGGGAAGTTGAAGTTTGCAGAGAACTTACAGAGAATAGAAATTAATCAACAGAAAAAGAGTGAACAATTCCATCTACCACTGGGCAAGAATTATGAACAGAACCTTCTCTGATGAAGACAGATGAATAGCTAAGAAACATTCAAAAAATGCTCATCATCCCTGATCATCAGAGAAATGCAAATTAAAAGAGTATCTTTTAGATACCCCAGTGAGAATAGCCTACATCACGAAGTCTCAAAGCTGCAGATGGTGGCATAGATGTGGAAAGAAGGGAACACTTTTATCCTGCTGGTGGGACCACAAACTAATATAGCTTTTTGGGAAGGAAGTATGGAGAATACTCAAAGAACTTAAATTAGGCCTCCCATTTGATCTTGCAATTCCATTACTAAGCATCAACCCAAAAAGAAAAAAAAATTCATTTTATCATAATGACATTTGCACAAGACTGTTTATTGCAGCTCAATGTACAATCACCAAAATGTGAAAACAACCTAAATGCCCACCAACCCAGGAATGAATAAACAAGCTGTTATATATGTATATCATGGAATATTATGCAGCCATTAAAAATATGGAGACTTTACATCTTTTGTGTTAACCTGGATGGAGGTGGAACACATTAATCTTAGTAAAGTATCACAGGAATGGAGAAGGAAGAATCCAATGTACTCAATTCTAATATGAAGGCAGTCAATGATCTAACAGAAGGTGGGGGGTAGAGAAAGGAGGGAGCAGGTAGAAGGGAGGTGAGAGGGGGATGGGATTCATGGTGTATGGCACACCTCTTGGCCATATGCAAGAGGTGTGCCATACATCATACACAATTATAAGAGGGACTTCACCTATCAAATGCAATCAGTGTAACCTAATTCTTTGTATCCTCAATGAATCTCAAACAATAAAATAAAATAAAATGAAACGAAATAAAAAGGATAACTTGAGATTTGCAAGGTCTCAGATAATGTCCATTACAGAGAAGAACTAGATCAGTAAATATGAAAAGAAGAAGATGGGGGATGAGATGAGACTAGAAGGGTAATTTTAACTCTCTGTTAAGGACAATGAAGAAATAAAACCGTTTGAAAGGTTGTTAATGGTAAAGGACTAAGACATAAGATAGTGGATGGGGAGACCAGTAGTATTAACCAAGGGAGGCTGGTAGACAAAAGTGAGGCTACTAAGGTGGTAGTTTCTTTTGTTTTGGTATTACTTGCTTTGTGAAATATCATTCAGATACATAAGTAATGAACATATTGACAATAAGGCCGATAGAAAGTATTTGCCAAGGAAAAGGATGCATTAAACAAAGCGATTTTCTTATGAGGACCCCAACTGTTTGAAGGCAGCAGCATGAGACTAGACTGCAAACTTTGGAAAGTCAGAGGCCAGACGTTGTTATCCACTCTGTCCAGCACAGAGCATACTGGCAGACACAAAGAAAGCATTTAATAAACATTTATATAATGAATGAATAAAGAGATGAGCACCAAAAATGGTCAAACCAATTGTGACATCAATGGAATGAGTATATTTTTACCAAGGAGACTAGTCTGAAGAACACTCATTTAAACAGCACAAAGTTCTTGTGCATTTGTTTAATATCTAAAAGAAAAAGAAAACAAAACAGCCTTTCTATTTTGTAGTAACAATGTTGAGTTGATAATTTTACAACTAATGCACTAAATGTCAAATATTAGCCACAGGAGAAAGAGATCAAATTAATTTCTTGTGGTAAGTTAATTCACTGTGTTTATTATGGTCATATTCCTAGTCCAAAAGCCAATTTTTGTGTAATCAGGTCCTTCTGCCATATGAAATGTCTTAAACCAAAGAGTCCAGCTTTATTACGAATGCCTGACTTGTGATTATCAACCTTAACTAGAAAATGAAGCAGTACCATTGACTAAGATGTCCTTAGTCCAGGCTGTCACTTGCAAAAAATAGAAATTTATTACATTGCTATCCTTCCTTTATTGTCTTTAGCCAATGTATAAATTATTTTAAAACTTTTTGAATATTCAAATTTCTGTAACATATATATTAAACATCAAAGTTCATTCTATGGTAGCTTCATTTATTCTACAAAGATTGAGTTCCCCCAGCAGTACCAGGCATTAAAAACATAGGATATCATTACTGAAGAGGAAGACACATTGTAGTGATCTACTTTACAAATGGTAAGGCCCCGCTGTGTCAGACAAATCACACAGCCAGTCTGGTATTTAGGGCTTCCCCAGGGATTTCTTAAATTATATGATATTTCATTGAAAACTTATAATAAGTTGAGACTTTGCTTTTAGCTGCATTTTTTTTTTTGCATCAAAAAAAAAAAAACATAGTAAGCATTTACAAAAAATACATAATTAAGCCTAAATCATGAAAGCCCATCAAAGGTCTTGAGACACCCCCCCCTCCTTACTCCCATAGCTCAGCTCTGCTATCAAAGAACAGCATCTGCTGTATGTGTAGTAATAAGAGAATGGAGGACTCCTTTTGCTCCTAAGCAACTTGAATCCCCCAAGAGCTAAGAGTACCAGCACATTTTCCACAGAGTGGCTATTGTCCTACAGGGAGAGTCCATGTAGGTATGCAACACTGAACTTGTACAACTGACTTCTTGGTATTTTTGTCTTCTCTCAGCCATACCCAGTACCGGGTGTGTTATAGAAAAGCTCAGAATCTGTAGTGGCATCTTCAAGTGCAGATCCTGTGCTTTTCTATAATTGCCTTCTCTTATGACAAATTGGCCTTGGATTTTCTGATGAGGTTTGCCCCTGCTAGTATTTTATGCTTCATGCCTTGTATCTGTGCATGTACTACATGATTGCCACAGCACGGATTCAAAAGAGCAATATGACCCAGTTCCTTTACAAGAAGAGGTAAGAATCCCAAAATATATAATTCAGAGGCATTGACCTTGATCTTAAAGTCAAAATATTGTAGGTTTTCTTTGGGCTCTGCTTCTGAGGATGGAAACTAAAGACATGAGGAAAAAACACTAGAAGACTGACTTTGGGGTACTTAGAATAAACATGAGATTAAATATTTCCCATGGATAATAACAATGTTGGGGAATCAAGTGTACTATGCATATGAGACTACAGAAGAAAGCGAGCAAGTGGGAATGGGAAATGCAAGCACGTATTTTCATCACATACTTGTGGAAGAGGAATTGCTACTGGCATTGAAAAAGTTAAAGCAATCCTGGACAAATTAATGAAGTGAAAACTAAATTAGTTAATGAAGTAAGCACCACAAAATTAATGAAGCAGGGACTAGTGGAGCTCATTTTCAAAGAGCAACTCTGTTCATGCAAATTTGGAGTCTGGCCTCTGTATATATTGAGAACCTGGTTACTATTTCCCAAGATGGAACTAGATAATATTCCATATATTATCAATGATACTTCCTTTCAAATAATATCAGTAGGTAACATATCTTTAGATCTCTAAGCCATGGTTTTATTTTCATCCCACTGGAAATGTTAGCATACAATTGAATCAGACCCAAACTTCAAAGAATAATAAAAGGGGGAGTAGGTGAGAGAAATACCAATTGAGACAATAACAATTTCCCCTCCACCTCCAGGGACTTGCCTCAAATGGCTCATCCCTCCTGTGAACCTTTAAGCACAAGTAGCCTTCTCATGTCCAAGACTATGGAAAGAAACTAAACATGAGGCTGGGATACCTTTGACCTATGCTCCCTGTTTCCTCACAACTGCATTTCTGTTTGCTGGCTCCATGTTCTGGTTTCTGATAGATGCTCCTGGCTGACCTGCTCCAACTTCCTTTTAAAGCTTACTGATCTCTTTTACTCTGACCCAGGAACCCTACAAGCTCCTGCCTCTCCATCAGGGAGCAGAAGCACACATGAGATTCTTTTTTTTTTTTTTTTTTTGGCAGTTTTTGGCCAGGGCTGGGTTTGAACCCACGCCACCTCTGGCATATGGGGCTGGCACCCTACCCCTTTGAGTCACAGGTCATATCTGCCATTCACTGAGAGCTTTCTAATTCATAGTCACACTTACTACACGGGGGTTGTCTGGAAAGTAGCCATAGTTAACATTGTTTTTTTCATATTCTATGGCTAGACACTTTGTGCACAGCTCTCATATATGTTATCCCATTTAACAGATTACCTTCTTCCCAACACCCTTATCAGGTTGATTTTCTTTGTATTCCATTTTACGCATGAGAAATGGAAACCCAATGAGATGTGGTACCTTGCCTAAGTTCATAGAGCTTGCAAGAGGCAGAGCCAGAATCTAAACCTAGATAGATCTGACTCCAGAAGCATATTTGGGTTTTGCTTCTGTTATTGTTTGTTTTAAATAAACTTTTCTATTGCATAACTGTTTCAAATTTACAGAAAAGTTGCAAAAATAGCATAGAGAGTTCCTCTGTACCCCCACCCTCAACACCAAGAGTTTCGGTTTTGTTAGTATGAATTCATCACAATTAACAAAGAATATTGCCACATTATTAATTAAAGTCAGATCTCCCTAATGTTTACCTAATGCCCTTATGTCCCTGTTCCATTCCAGGATGCCAACCAGGATACCACATTATATTTAGTTATCATGTCTCTGGGGGGTCTTCTTGGCTGTGACAGTTTCTCAAGCTTTCCATTTTATTAATGACCTTGATAGTTTTAAGGTGTACTGGTCAAGTATTTTTGTAGAATCCCTCTCAATTTGGATATAGAGATTTGTGTGATGATTTTCTCATAGGTAGATTGGGGTTATGGGTTTGGGGGAGGTAGGTCACAGAGGCAAAGTGCCATTTTCATTGCATCATATCAAAAAAATATACAATGAACATGATTCATCAGTGGTGAGGATGTTAACCTTGATCACCTGAATGAAGTAGTGCCTGTCAGGTTTCTCCATTGTAAAGTCATTCTTTTATTTCCACATTGCACTCTACGGTAGTAAGTCACCATACCCAGACCACATTTAAGGAGTGGGGAATCATGCTCCACTTCCTCAAGAAAACAATAGCTACATAATTCTTCTGCATAGGAGACTTATCTTTTCTCCCCAATTTATGTATTCAATCACTTACTTTTATTAGAATGGACTCATTAGCTATTTACTTTACACATTGGGTTATAATTCAATACTACATAATTTTGTTGCTTAAATTGTTCCAGCTTTAGTTATTGAGCACACTTTGATTTGGCTCTTGTGCTCCTTTGACATATAGTCATGAATATTTTTTTAATGAATTTTTCCTTACTTTTTGGTACTACAAAATGCCTCAGGCTCCTCTTATATATTTCCTTCCCCAGTCCTTAAAGAAGATATTTCTCCAAGGATCCCTGGGTCTTTTTATTGGGGCATGGCAATAGAAACTGAAATGTGAGCACTAGAAATGCTCATTGTTACAGGGATAACAAAGTTTCTAGGCCCTCTCAGCCAACAGGCCAAGGAGGGGTGTGGTTGTGAGTGTGTGTGATGGTGTGTATTATGTATTTATTTTTGCTAAACTTGAGTTCATGTTGTTATCCCTAACTCCATTTCATTACCATATAGATTATTCTAGCTTCCTTCCCTTACTTATCTCTAACAGTAAAAATCCTGGTTCCTGCCATGTGCCATAAATTTACTTAGTTGTTCAATTCCTGTATACATATATAGCATTGTCAGAATTTTTAATTCATACTTCCATTGGAAACAACTTTATTAACTAGAGGTCAGTGCTTACGTGTAGTTTCTTTTGCATTAAGTCTGCATCCATTTTCAAAGTTACTTAGGGTCAGCACCCTTCCCCCCATCCCCTTCAGTGAGGTTGTTTCATATATTTATAATGCAGTTGGGTTCTTCTGTCACAATCTGCATTCTATCCTGAGATACTGTCATCATCTCCACAATGTTTTTTATAATTTGCATACATTAAGGTTACTCATCATTCCAAAGTTTTGGGGGTGGTGACAAATGTATAGTGTCAAATGCGCCACTACAAACAATCACCACCCTGATAAAACCTCCTGTGCTTCACCTATTCAACCCTCTCTATTGAGGGTTGAATCTCAACCTGTTTTATTTTTCGATAGTTTTGCCTTTCCCAGAATATCAGATAAATGGAATCATGCTTTTACAGACTGGTTTCTTTCACTTAGCAATATGTATATGTGGTACATCCAGGTTGTTGTGCATACCAATAGTCTGATCCTGTATTATTTTTTTTTGGGGGGGGGGGAACTTACCACCTAATGTTTGGAAAGTCTGATCCTGTTGATCATTTAATTGTATATACCATTGTATGGATGGACCACATTTGTTTATTTATCTCTTGAATGAGATCTTGGCTGCTTCTAGTTTTTAGTGATTGTGAATGAAACTACTATGAATGTTTATGAGTTTTTCCTATGGAGTGTAGTTGCTAAAGTCAAACTAAAGTGACTAAAGTTTATCTTTAATTGGTTTGTCAAAGATTAAATAAGGTAAGTAGCTGGACTTATCTCTTGGTTCTCTATTCTGTTCCAGACATGTACTTCTCTGCTTTTGTGCCAGTACCATGTTTGGCCAGTCAAGGACCAGCAGGCCACATTTAGTCCCAAGGCCACTGATTCCCCACTTCTCTCTAATCCTTCTTTAAAGCCTCACTTTCACCTAGAAAATGTTTAATAATAAGATTTTCAGTCTTATGGTGATCCAACAATGAGTTATATGATTAGGCAGAACAACCTATCTCACTTTTCCTTGAAGTCCTTTTGGAAAATAATTATAATCTCATATGTGGCTTACCAACCTTAAACAAGACCTGTGAAATTCTTTTCTCTGTGTGTGTGTCTAAGACTGAGTCTTACTGTGACCTTGAATACAGTGCAGTGATCATTATAGCTCACAGCAACCTCAACCTCCTGGGCTCAGGCAATCCTCCTGCCTCAGACTCCCCAGTAGCTGAACTACAGAAGCCCACCACAATGCCTGGCTAATTTTTATATTTTTAGTAGAAATGGGGGGTCTCACTCTTACTGAGGCTGGTCTCAAACTACTGAGCTCAAGCAACCCTCCAGAGTGCTTGCATTGTAATAATAAGCCACTACACCTGGCCTAAGACCAGAGAATTTCAAAACTCTTGAGTTCCTTGTAAGAGAGTCCACATTCCTATGAAATACAAATAGCTATAGAGAAATGCCTGGAACCAAAATTTCTTTCTTTTTCAAGGAAAATGGAACAAAAAAGCCTCAGTAGCAAGAGAAAAAAACAAATAGCAATTCAGATCTTCTATTTCCCTCTCAGTTATGAATCTTACAAGTCTTGCTACTCCTGGGTCCAGGTGAGGGCTGAATTACAATAATGAAAAACATCTGTTGACTCAAACCACCTGTACTTCGGACACTCTGGCCCCAGGTGGGCCCTTATCACTAAGCACTGGCTCTTCCCCTTTGCTAATAGAATAATATCATGAACAGATGTGGTCAGAGTAATCTCCAAGAAAGGATTAAAATTAAAGCCACTGGACTGTTCCAAGTGTGTCTCTCTGCCATTCCACCATCTTTGTACCCTAATACATTCTCTTTTCCACTTCTCCCAAAGCTAATCTCTTTTCCCTTGTTTGGGTTTAAGAATTAAAGTGAGGGAGACAAGATGGCTGACTGAAGCCAGCTTTCCACAGAGGCTTCTGACCAGAAGGAGAGTTAAAGAACAGAAACTTAGCAAGTAACCTGGTGGATTAAAGCTGCACCAAGAGGGAAGGTTGAACAACACACATCAACACCGCTGAGGCAAGCTGCGACCCCAAGGATACAAACAAAAGGTACAAAATTTATCACCAAGCAGACGGGAGTGCCCTCCCCAATGAGAATGGCTCAGAGTGCCCCACAAACAAACGAGCAGAGTTCAGGGCCTCCCACTACATTCCATGGGAGAGACCCTCTAAAAACTGGACCTACTTCCTCTACTAGGGTGCCACAGTGTTCTCCTGCCAGGCATAAAACTGTACAAAACTGTATATATTCTCTACTTGCAACTCTGAGCTCCCAGTACTGCCCTCCACTCTCACTCTGAGGTCTGGAGGCCTGTCCCCCAGGACTCCAGATTCTTGGGTGATTTCTCGAAGGGTGTGGACAGGGCCTAGACTACAGCTGGTCAGGGCTGATTCTGTGGCACGGGACTGAGGAGAGGACGGTTGGCTGAGAGGGAACTACACCGGAGCGGTAGTGCCTTGAGGCGCAGAGCAGGACCCGTTTTTGTCAACAATAGGGCTCACTCCTGGATATTCCGAGGCCATACCCCCTGTCTTCCTGGGCAACCAGAGGAGGCTGGGCATCTTCTTGGGTGGCAACCACCGCAGAACAGATCTGGGATGAAAACGCAGGCCCTGTGAGTAAAGGGTTTGCCTGAGGCGGTACTGGCCTGGGTAGAATGCAGGGACTAGAAAACGCATGCCCAGAGCTGCAAATTTCCCAGGGCAGGGCTGACCCAGAGGACTGCTTTACTGACTCTAAGACACACCAGGCCCTCAGGGGATTGTCAGCCTATAGACAAAGGAAGGCAGGAGGCTAGAACTGACAGCTAACCGAATACAAACCTGCAGGAGCAAAGACAGGGCCTAAGGTGCAGGCTCTGGGAACTCAAAACTGCTTCTCTTCTGCAGGGGAATTTAGCAGGTACAGAAACAAATTCCCGGAAAGTTGTTCTGTTCTGTTCTGTCAGTAACATCCATCAGGAGTGGAGCTGGAACTGAGTGAACACCCCCCAGCCTCCATCAAGCACCCGAGGTTGTCAGGCCTCACCTCCCCCTGCTGTATAGAGGCAGAGAGCACTGGCCTGGCAGAGCAGATATAGATTTCCTTGTGATTCAGGCAGGTACAAACCCCTGGAGTATCTGTTCACTAGAGGCAACTGGGTCACAGCCCTGTGGGGCTCAGTGACTGGGTGTGACAGAGGTGCAAGGTGGGGAGGAGGCATCAACCTTCCCCAACTAATCTATTTTCTGGGTGGGTCCTCCTGACCTCACAGAGCACAGGAGCAAGTCATATTTGAGTTGTCACCAGACCCCTGTGATCCAGTTGCCAGAGACCTTTTAAACTCTCCCACCTGAGACAGATGCTGACTGAGACAATTGATTTGGACCTTTTGAACTGAGCCAATCACCAGAGGACTATTCAAGTGGTGCCCTGAGTGTATGGTTCTAGGAAGGTTTGATTTTTCTTTTCCATTTGTTTTCTTTTCCCTGTGGGGGGCATGGTGACTTAAATGCTGGTGTTTCTCCACAGCTGAGACTTCAACCCAGAGTAACTATTTCATTATGGTTGGACAGAGACCAGCTGAAAACAAGACAGAACCACTTAGCCACACCACACCAAACATGTCCCCAGTTTCTCAGGCCATAACACTGTATGCGTCCTCAACAAAGCACCAGGGAAAAAATCAAATGGTGTAAAATAATCATGTGACAGAATCAGTGGAAAAACTTTGGTAACATGAACAACCAGAATAGATCAACCCCCCCCCCAAAAAAAAAAAGATATGGCAGATGTAACGGAAGATCATATTCATAAGCAGCTGGCCAAGATGTCAGAAATCAAATTCAGAATTTGGATTGCAAACATGATTAATAAAATGGAGGAAAATTTGCAATTAGAAATTCAAGGACCAATTCAAAAATTGGAATTAGAAATTCCAGTAGAAATTCAAAAGGTGTCTCAAGAATTTAACAAATTTAAAGACAAAACCACCAAAGATTTTGACTCACTGAAGCAAGAATTTGCAGCCCTCAAAAATCTGAAAAATACAGTAGAATGCCTCAGTAACAGAGTGGAACAAGCAGAAGAAAGTATTTCTGACATTGAAGACAAAGCTTTTCAACGCTCCCAAACTCTCAAAGAGGAAGACAAATGAAGACCAAAAACATCATTCTCTCAGAGAGCTCTGGGATAATTTGAAGAAGGCTAATATTCACCTCATTGGAATCCCTGAAAGCAATGAAGTGGCCTCACAAGGCACAGAGGGTCTTCTCCATAAAATTATGAAAGAGAATTTTTAGACATGCCAAGAGATTCTAAAATTCAGATAGCAGTTTCAGAACCCTAGCATGACTCAATTTGAATAAGACATCCCCTGGGCATATCATAATGAACTTCACTAAACTTAATGTGAAGGGAAAAATTCAGAAAGCAGCTAGACGTAAGAAATCCATTACCTACAAAGGGAAGAATATTAGAATGACTACAGATCTTTTTGCTGAAACTTTTCAAGCCAGAAGACGGTGATCATTGACTTTTAATCTCCTAAAACAAAATAACTTTCAACCCCAGATCCTGTATCCAGCTAAACTGAGTTTCATTTGTGATGGAGAAATTAAATACTTTAATGACATTCATATGTTGAAGAAATTTGCCATAACCAAGCCAGCTCTTCAGGATATTCTCAGACCT
>CAUYPK010131087.1:0-18688 GCA_963574355.1 Loris lydekkerianus | reverse complement strand
TGGATGGAGCTGGAACATATTCTCCTTAGCAAAGTATCCCAGGAATGGAAGAAAAAGGAATGGAAGAAAGAAGAAGAGAAAAGTACTCAGCCCTACTATGAAGCTAAACTATAGCTCTCACATGAAGGCTATAACCCAACTATACCACAAGACTATGGGGAAAGGACCAAGGAAGGGGAAGGGAGGGGGGAGGTTTAGGTGGAGGGAGGGTAATGGGTCAGGCCACATCTATGGTGCATATTTTTATCTATAATAAAAAAATAAATAAATACAAATAAAAAAAAAAAAAGAAGTTACCTGTCAGCTGGAGACAGTGGCTCACGCCTGTAATCCCAGCACTCTGGGAGGCGGAGGCGGGTGGATCGCCTGAGCGATCTCTAGGAGTTCAAGACTAGCTCTGAGCAATAGCACTTCTCTAAAAATAGCCGTGTTGTAGCAGGTGCCTGTGGTCTCAGCTACTCAGGAGGCTGAGGCAAGAGGATCGCTTGAGCCCAAGAGTTTGAGGTTGCTGTGAGCTGTACCACCATGGCACTCTTCGTCTCTCATGCCTGTTTTCTGTTCCTCGCCGTTTGTCTTCACCTTTTCCTAGTTTGACTTATAAAGAAGGAGTCATAGTATTTCACAGCTAGAAGGGACTCGGGAGTAGTGTTTTCTCAGAGTCTTCTGTGACCAACTGCGTCAGAATTACCTGTTCTATTTATTAAAAAGAAAACAGCTAGGACCCTGCCCCAGACCTATTCAATTTAAATTAAATTAGGGATGTGGGACCACGGGCAGCATGATTTAAAAAGCTTCCCAGGAGATCCTCATACCTGATAAAGTTTGAGGTCTAGCGACTAGAGGTTCTTATCACATGTTCCTGGACCAGCAGAATGAACATCGCCTGGGCACTGTTAGACGTCAAATTTCAGACCGACTGAATCAGAAACTGTAGGGGAAGGGCCCAGTAACCTGTGTTTTAACAAGTTGTCCAGTGGATTTTAAAGTGAGCTAAAATTTGAGAACTATGGATTCCAGACAACCCTCAACTTGGCTTGGAAGGAAATCAAGGCCCAGGTGAGAAACTGGCTTGTTAGCTTTAAATACAGGTTAATATTATGAGCAACAAAATAAATCAACGTGGTTCTTTAGAAAACCAATCCCTGACTTTTTAAAACTTGAAGTACACCAAACACATACCTTTATTATAACTTTCTATTTCTGGTTTGTAGGTTAAAAGGTGCAGGGATAGAGCAGTGGTGGTAAAGAAGGAATGGATTTGAATTTATTTTATTTTAATATGTTTGTATTTGCTTAAAGATCTGTGTAAACTGTGTTCAAGACTGTTTGAAAAAAATGAAAGAACTATGTTTAATGTGCCCGAAATGCTTTGCATTCACTGCGAAAAGACTCACTTTAAATCTAAAGGCAATTTCTGGCATTTATGGCATAGCAGAACAATTTACACAGTTTGTTATTAGAAATTTGATTGTAAGATGTTCAATGTCATTCAAGTTTTGAATAGAAAGTATAGTATACTTCGTAAAATATTTTATGATGGCCAGTTCAGACATTAGAGCTGGAAAAAGAACTGATTTAGTTTGTAAGGTGGTATCTTTACCAAAACAGAAGCTACGCTCACCTGCACAGTGAGAGAGGAAATTCTAGTCAAGCCCATGGCTGCTGGAGTTGGAAGTTTCTCAGTCCCATCACCCCCTTTCTTAAGTACAATTGGCATCCAACCTGCTCTGTATCAACTTTGCCAGAGAAGGAACAGAAAACTGTGAAGCTTGTAGTGCAAATGCTGTTTTATGTAACTTGTTTCTTGTAATACTGTCAAATTTCTGAGTGTCAATGAAAAAAGGTTCCAGGGGAGAGATGGTCCAGCCTTGAGGTCCATATCCTGTCATTGATTTCTATGCAACACTCTCATCGACTTCAATGGGAGTTCCGCACTTGGATCAATGTCAGGATATGGGCCTTTACTTTTAGATGTGAAAGTGTTTTAATAGTGGTTGGCAAACTAGTGATGAATTAGGGTGAAAGATACAAAGAATTGGCTGGAAACTTTCGGACCTAGAAGCTGCCCTTTAACCATTAGCTGAGTTATTATTTTTTTTAATGCAGTGATAAGTTTGTATATGTTGATTGGGCCAGTACATGTTCCAGGATACTAATTGTATTGCTTGAGTCTTTACTGGGTTTCTTATAAAAGTGTGGAGTGTAAGTCCATAAGTGATCAAGCCATTTGAATTAAATTATCCTCTGCACCAAAGTATAACAAATACATTTGCTTTCCTAGCTTGACTGGAAGCTCATGGTAAGATCTGCCACCAGCATCTTATGATTCAGGACATTATTATATCCTTAAAAACTAAATTAGAAATGCTGATGTTCAGGTTTTCATCACTCTCTTTGGATATAAATATGTTCAGGCAGATAATAAAATAAAAAGTAAATTTGAAAAATGAATTTTTACTATCCCTTCTGGTAATCCATTCTAAGTGTTTCGTACTCATAACCATTAGGGATGTTTTCTTTAAGCAACGTCCATATTCATACACACATACATAACATAAACCTGTGTGTATGTATGTACACACATTCTCTCTCTCCACACATATACACCTGTGTATATAAAGTGTGTGTATGGAGTCTTGGGCCATATCCCTTTATATATAACACGCACAGTCATGAGCTGTAATGTTTCAAATTGACGGCAATAGAACATGTATATGACAGTGGTACCATTAAGTTTACAATAAGTTATGTTGAGCACCTCTTGTGATTGCAAAAATCAAATGTGACTTGAATAGTACAAATTTAATACAGTTTTTTCCATTTTTAAAATATGTATACCTTTTTCAGCACCCTCTGTATTTGTTAAAGGTGTTGTTGTTATTTTTAATTTATAAACAGACATAAAGAATATGCAATCTCCATTTAAGTGAAAAGGTTAATTAAAAATTTCAAGCCTCTGTCTTCTAGGCCAAATGCCACAAGTCACTTGCCTCATTTGCTAATCATTCTGTCTGTGCCATCCCCTTTCCTCTCTGAGAAAGTTATGTTCCTATTTATGTTTATGGTGGAATTTTACTGAAGTACAGTCTTAATTTTCCACTATGAACTCCCAGAGCTTCCTGTAATCCTAAGGGGAAAGTGCTTAATACCAAATGGGGAGCCAAACTGGGCTACAATTCCCAGATTGTCCACTGGGAGGACTTATTGGACTCAGCCATGTTCTCCAGACGTTAGTGTGAAGAGGTTGGTTGTAAATGTTTTCTTTTCCTTCACTCTACCTAAACATTCAGTTATAAACATCTCTTTTTCTTTTTGTCCTTCATCGCAATCTCCTATTTGCTGCCTATCAACTTAGAGAGGGGCAAGAGTTCAAGGTTTTTATTTCAATTGCATCAAAATATCCGTCCCCGTCATGCTCTCATGCTTAGAGCCGTCTACAGTTTAAGTTATTGCTAAAGTTACACGAGTCTGCTCCTCACATCTCATCTATATTCTAATGCATAGCAACGTGGTTATTTCTAGTACAGATAGTTATGTTTAAAATAAACCTAATGAGGAACGACTTTTGTAGGAAGGAGTGATATACGATTTAATTCTACGCTTGAAGCTGCAGGACAGGCACTTATGCTTCCATCTTTCTTTTAAATCTCACACTAAACATTGCATATTCTTACTGCCAGGGTTGTAGAGATTAGTTACTGGAAGAGCACATATGTGGGAAGGGAGGAGGAAGAAAGCCTGTGCCAGGAAAAAGCAGGAAAGAGAATATTTTTGTTAATGGAATAGCTGATGAACTCATAATGACAACATTACATAAATGTGTGCACAGAATAGAGGAAAAATGCTAATGTCAATCGAGACATATAAAATGTGGGCATTGCCAGATGAATGTTTTCTGTGCATTTATAACGGAATATTTTACTAGTTACTGTCAATCTGTTTTTAAATTGATTTGATTTTAAAGCAAGAATTCCTGCATAGCTCTTTGCACAGAGAATGATAGACAAATTCTGACACAGACCTTTTCTGTAGTTTGATACAGCCAGCTTCTTATCCAGCACTATTTTCTCACCTCAAAGAAAAACCAAATGGGGCATTAGTACCTAGAACAGAAAGACAAATCCAGTAATTGTTATGACATCTATTGTAGACAAAGCCAAATAGCGTTCTAAGAAAGAGTGGGATAATAGTTGCTGTATAGGGAAAAAGTAACTATTATTCAGTTTTTACTGTTTTTAGCTCTTATCAACACAGTGTCTTCATTTGCTTTTTCAGCATTTGTGTTAGTTTACTTATATATCACATTACCCATATATTAAATAGTTACGCAATTTGACACTTCAAATAGATTTTGAAGAAAATAATTGAAATTTGTAACGTGTTTTGGGATTCTCTAATGAAAGAAACAAACCCAAGTAAACTACCATGATTTCATTGATCTTTAAAATGTAAGCTTGAGAATCAATTAAACCTGTAAGCATTAAAAAAAAATTTTTTTAAAGCGTCAGGCACACCGTATATGATTTTTTTTTTACACTCATGGCAGCACAGATAGGAACTGAAAGGTTGCTAACTTAAAACCTATCTTTATTTAAAACATAATGAAAACAAATCTAGAAGGCATCTTTCAAAAAGTTACACAACTATGCTTTTAAATTCACTAATATAAAAAATGCTTTTACCAGCCCTCTTTTTACTGCACTTTTTCCTTATCAATGGACAATTCCAAGATTTGTTTCTTAATTGCCTTGCATATGACAGTCATGTACTAAATATTTTGTTGAATGAATGTGGATTCAGTAGCCATCCAAGTTGTTAAAGACTGAGCTAGTGTTTGTTGTCTGTGAAATTTTAGTTTGTGTTTTCTTAGCTATGTTCATGGTAAGATTAAGCTTTCTTTATTCTTGCTTTTTTTTTTTTTTTTTTTCGTCGTATAGCTGGTCATTGAATAAAGCTTCCTTCAGGGTCAATGCAAACTCAAACTAGTGTCATTTGAAGTGATAATCCAGTGAGATTAACTTCACAAAGAAACATACCAAAATAGAGTAAGTATGTGTGTGTGTGTACACGCGTGCGTGCGCACGTGAGGCTGTGTGTGCATGTGGTGTATTGTGTAAGGAAGAGAAAATGAACTCAATTCTCCATTCTGAAGCTGGACAACAGCTCATAATACAAATTTGTGGATTTATGCCCTTTGCTACTAACCTCAAGGTACTGTGCTCATACAAAGCAAGTTACTAAGTCCCAGTAGTTTGGAACTGTAATACTGGGTGGCATTGGCTGAGGAAGGTCCCCCCCCTCCCCCAGCCCCTAGTCATTTTTCTAGTGTGCAGCTGTGTCTGGGAGCACAGCTGTGCTTCCCCTGAGCCCTCCAACATTCACTGTGCAGCTGTAAGAGCTGCTTAGGACATTGTGAGGGGGCAGCTGCAAAAGCTGATGGTTGTAACAACCTGCTCAAAACTAACCTGAGAAGGGCTTCAGTGGTGAATTTCAGATTCTTGTGACCTCCATATTTTGAACACACACATATCAGTGCTCTGAAATTTGAAGGAAACAACTTAGGCTTAGCTCTCTTATGATGTTGTAGAGACTTTCATTGTGGATCTCATTTGACTCTCAAATTACAGCTTTATTAAATAGCCTCCAGATACGTTAGTCAATTTCCACGGGAATAGTCACATCAGTAACCTGTGTGGTTCTAATTACATTTGAGGACAGAAAGCTATCCCTTTACTAAGTGTTTTAAACAAAGTACCAAGTCATGTATCATTGAAAATTAAATCCTATACTAAGTCTGAGTTTACCCCTCCTAAATTCTCATCTAATGCTGATTTTTTTTTTTATAAGTTTAGTGTTTTCTATTCACATAATGATTTTACATTTTAGCTAAACTTTTCTTATATTAGCTAGCAAGGTACGTGTAAACACTAATTTATGCTCAATACCATGCTACTTTGGTAAAGAATATAAAGAAAAAGACGGTTCCTTGACTTCAAAGGCATGAAATGGACATTGCTCTTGACTGAAGCCCAAACTAATGATAAAATGAAAAATACAAGAGAATAATCACCACTGTATGTTCAAAACTGGAAAGAGGAGGTGGAAAGAGATTAGGATTTTCAACATGAGGTCAGATTTCAGGGAAAAAAATAAACTTGTGAAATTATCCTGGGAAATGAAAACAGAGCTTCCTGGCCAATAGTCTGAGGGTGGTGAAGACACTTGGCATCTGCAGTAGACAGACGTGAACTCCATGCGGGTGCACATTAAGAAGTGAGAGATTCAGATCAGATAAGGCAAGAGGGAGCCGTGGTTATAAAGACTTTTAAATGCCTGGTGAGCCATCCCATTCAATACTATGGAAATTGGAAAAAGTTCTGGGTTTTTAACAAAAGAGAAAATCACCAAAAATACAAGGTGAAATTAATCAGTGTATGTCAGGGTTCCAGCAATAACAAAATGCATTCTACTGGGACTTTTGAAGAAATATTTCAAAGATGGTACTACTGACAGAGGTACAACCAGATTTCAGAAGACCAAAAAGATTGAGGGACCGGTGGACTAACGAAAGGTGTTATTTCTGGAGACTAAGCAGTCTGGGATAGGAAACAGGAGTTACTGAGTTTAGAGTAGGGACCATGAAAAATGAGTTGCTAAACAGAAGCTGTTGTCTAAGTAACTGTGCTAAGTGGGTGAAAGCGGAAAGAAATAAGAGGACTCTATACTTCTACTGCTCTGGTCCTGCAAAATGACCACTTTCTGATCACCCTCATTAGCCAAACCCAACCAGCAGGAGAGAGCAAGGGCGAGGAGGGAGTCCGTGTGGCGGAGCTGCCTCCCAGCGCACAGAGTGGGGCTGCGATGGACAGAAAGTAGACCTAGGGGAAAATGGAGAAAGAGCAGCTTTGTAAAAATCATCTCTAAGACTTTTTTACTTTATTTCTTAAATGTAGAGACAAAGATTTTGTCTACAATTGGGAAGATAAATGGTATTTATTTTCATAATTTAGGTATGGCTGATTAAAAAGCTGTTATGCTTCTCTTTATACACAGAGACCAGAATTCTCTGGTTCTAAAACAGAGCCTTGACACACTGTGGTAAGAGTGACGTGGGATGAAGTTGCAAACAGATAAAAATACAGCAGCACAAGGGAAGAAACTTAGATGGCCAGTAAAAATAGGGCAAAATATTTGACCTCATTAGTAATTAGAGAAATGAATTAAGAACAAATTAATCAAAGGAAAAATGAAGAAAACTGATGTGACTCTGTTTTCCTCATTAAACTGGAAGGACAAGAAGAAAGGAAAATTCTCCTTTCCTGGTGAGAGTGTGGTCTGGCTGCTTGGTCTGACATTGACTGTGAGAGTGTAAAATTGATACAGTCTTTCTGGACATCAATCTTGTAAATTATATAAAGAAACTTATCATTTCCTTTACCCTAAACAATTCTATTTTGTGAAATTTCTCTTAGATAAATAAGCATGCAAATATATATGTGTGCTTTATTGTTTAAAATGGGAAATATTAGAAATAATTTCCAATCTATGACTTGAAGTGATGCATCGTATTATAAAATACTGTAAGTGACTGAGACAGTTTTAAAGGAAATTTATCAAGACAACTGGTAATTATAGTAATTCAAGTAACAGAAAAGAATGTATTACTTAGCAGGAAAAAAAAAAGGGAAAACAATGAAAGATTATAATGATGAGCCCCAAAATGTTAACAGTGACAATCTCGGAATGGTTCGTTACTGATAATCTTTGTCTTTCTACTTTCATTATATGTTCCTTTTTTGTAGCTTAGCATTAGATATTGCACTTCACACTCTTGTTTGTGACACATCATTATTACTGGTCTTTGAAAGAGCTTTTCTTATTTTATATACAGTAGAACCTCCATAGTTGACCAAATCCTTACATTGACCACCCTCTTAAATTGACCTAATTTTTATAGACCAGACATGCACCCCAGGAACTCAGTGGAAGTGCCTTCTGGTGACCACCTCCATATGTTGACCAGTTTGTTATAGCCCTTTGTGTGATCAGCTCACAGAGGTTCTGCTGTGTTTCCTTTATCCTGGATCCTCTCTGTCATCCCTTCCTTGCCCTCGGAGTTTAACAGTGTGATGTTCATGATCTTTTCTGGGGTGGGGAGATGCATGGAAATTTTTTTATTGTTGGGGAATCATTGAGGGTACAAGGAACTAGGTTGCATTGCTTCCATTGGTTAGGTAAAGACCCTCTTATCATTGTGTCCCACCCCCAAGAGGTGTGTCACACACCGTGACCTCCCCATCCCCTCCCTTCTTCCCTCTCTCTGCTCCCTCATTTCCCCACCCCCCACCATGTACCAGCATCAGTTGTCCTCATATCAGAATGGAGTAAATTGGATTCTTGCTTCTCCATTCTTGTGATGCTTTACTAAAAAGAATGTGTTTCAGCTCCATCCAGGCTAATAGAAAAGATGTAAAGTCACCATCCGTTTTAGTGGCTGAATAGTATCCTGTGCATACATATACCACAGCTTGGTAAACCATTCCTGGGTGTTTCCACAACTTGGCAATTGTAAATTGAGCTACAATAAACAGACTAGTAGATATCCTTAGATGTCCCTGATTCTTTTTTTTTCTTCTGGGTAGATGCCCAGTAATGGAATTACAGGAGATGTTCCTGATCTTTTATGTGATTGTGAAATGTGAATTGTGTTTCGTGTGCATAGATTTTCAATTTTGGTAAATGATATCTCATTGTAGATTTCATATTTTTTCTTTTTAAAAAATTCAGTATTTTGTTTTTAAGACCCATTTGTGTTGCTGTTTATATCTCATCCTTCGTTTCTCACTTCAGCTCAGTGTTTCACCTCAAAACAATATGAATTATTTTCACAACCAGAAAAATATAATAGAAAATGCTAGACTGGCATTATGTAATCCCAACTTTAACCCTTAACTTGAGGGAAAGCTTTATATACAGAGATCTCCAAGAGCCTTTTGAGTAAGTACGATTTTTTAGGTACTACAAATTTAGACTTTTTGTTTTCTTTGATAAATCAGGAAGCAGAATTCTAAGCTGTGTCTCTTGAGTATTTCATTTTAAGGACTGAGTAGGCAAAGTCCATCTGAGCTATGCAAAAATGTTTACCGTGGCCAGAGGGGCACTCTCCAACACGTTAGTCTCTGGCACAATTTTTAACTATAAAAAATTACCAAATAGCCCAAAGACCTTTTGCTCATGTAAATTATGTAAAATTATTATTTCACATATCAGAAACTAAATCCAAGAATGTTTTAAAATATGAAGATACACAAATAAATCCATTAGCTGCTGAAGTGATGATACCATTATGTGTCATGGAGCCTCTGGAAAATTCCAGTCTATTTGTGATGGATTGGGAATGAAAAGAGCAGTCAATCGCTCAGTATTATTATGAATATCATTTTCATCCCAGAAGCTCCCCTAAAAGATCTTGAGGACTCCGGAGGTCCTTGGTTCGTGTTTTGAGGAATGCAGTTTTCACTGTCTTGCACGGACATGACTTTTGCTACCTTCTGATTCAGAGCCCAGCAATAGTGTCTCCAACCGCAGGAACTCACTCAGCAGCTTTCCCCTCAGGATTATAATATTGTCACCACCTTAATTACATAATGTTAGCCATAGAATTCCTTTTGCCACTGCACTTACATATTTTTTAAATTATTGGACAAAATAGAATTTGATATAAAAGTGATTAATGCATTTTCGTATTCCAAAATCAGGAAGCTGTGGGTGACATAGGTTTTTCTTTTCTTTCTGCATATTTTGTTAGCTTATGATATGAAACATATTATTATATGAAGAGCTAAAAATGAAATCATTTTTCCTGATACTGTAACACATTGTCCTTATTAAAAAAGAATGGCAGTATGCGAAATTCAATTCCCAAGTAATTGTAGCTCTGGAGGATTCATCTGGCTTCTTCAACAGGCTAATCAGTGGTACCAGTTAGATACATTTAACACCCAGCAAGACAAGAGTCCAATACTGAGGTGTAGAATGACACTATCTTCTTGTGGTGACATTGTGTGCTGGTCTGGTTATAGTGAAGAGACTGGGAGAAAATGAAGCTTCTAAGCCAGCAGCTCTCAACTTGGGTCATGACCTCTTTTTAACAATGAAAATATGTTGCAGCACTAGGAAGGTTGAGAACCACTGTAAAATCTAAGCTATCCATAGGCATTACTGAGTGCCTGCAGAATTTAGAGACCTGTGGGTTAAATCATCCATTAGGGAGAGAGGTCATAGGAAAAACGAAAAGACAAGCCTCTCTGGAAGAGGTAGGCCATCTTGTTGAGTAGATACAGGTGGGAAAAGGAGAAAAGAACCCAGAACACCTCAAAATGGAAGTTTCAGAGGTGCTTAACTAAAATGCTGAGAAACCATAGCAGTATAGGAACATCAGCAGAAACACAGGCACCCATGGATAAAACTGCCTCGCAAAACTTGTTTTGCAGTCCTCCTCTACCCCTTTCTCTCTTCCATTGCCCTATTCCAGTCACAGAACAAAAGATTTCCTAGGAAACTTGCTCAGTCATTCATCATGACTGCAAAAATAGCTACCATTATGTTTAGCCCTTGCTGTGTGTCAGGTTCAGAGCCAGGTGTATGTGAATTATGTGAATTCTCAGAACAATTACATGAGATGGGTTCTACTATTTCCTCCATTTCACACATGGAAAAATTGAAGCACAGAGAGTGTGAATAATTTACTAAAGGTCACATAGCCAGAGATACCATCTAACCCCAGTGAGAATGGCCCTCATCATAAAATCTCAAAACTGCAGGTGCTGGCGTGGATGTGGAGAGAAGGGAACACTTTTACACTGCTGGTGGGACTGCAAACAACTTTTTTGGAAGGCAGTATGGAGAATCCTCAAAGAACTTAAGCTGGATCTCCCATTTGATTCTGCAATCCCATTGCTGGGCATCTACCCAGAAGAAAAAAGTCCTTTTACCATAGGAACACTTGCATTAGAATGTTTATCGCAGCTCAATTTGTAACCTCTAAAATGTGGAAACAACCTAAGTGCCCACCAATCCAGGAATGGATGAACAAGCTGTGGTATATGGATACCACGGAGTACTATTCAGCCACTAAAAACAATAGAGACTTTACATCCTTTGTATTAACCTGGATGAATGTGGAGCACATTATTCTCATTAAAGCATCACAAGAATGGAGAAACAAGAATCAAATGTACTCAATTCTGATATGAGAACAATTAAGGTCCTAGTACATGTTGGGAGGTGGGGGATGGGGAGAGCAGAGAAAGGGAAGGAGGGAAGGGGTGGGACAAAGGGTGTGGTGCACTTTTGGGGGGTGGGACACAAAAAAGGGTGCTTATCTAACAAAAGCAATCAATGTAACCACAACCTGGTTCTGTGTACCCTCAGTGAATCCCCAACAATAAAAAAAAAAAAAAGATCACACAGGCAGAAAGTGAGACTCTAGAGATTTAGTATTATCCTAGCAGAAGGGTTTTTGTCTTCAAAGAAGACAATATACAGAAGGCAGTATGTTAGCCAAAAGAATAACTTTCTAAAAGTAGAGTTTGAAGTACTTCAGCCTCCTGAGCTAGGACAAAGATGGATTTGTTAACAATGAAGAAAAGTGGCTTCCTTCTGGTCACTTCAAATCACAGACTCTTTACCGACCTTGAGTTTGCACTTACCAGGAAATATCATCACTTTTACTCCAGGGCACTGATGAAGAAGCATTTTCTAAATACATTTTGTAAAATATGTTTTAAACTAGAAATGGAAGTACCTTTGCTGCGCTGGGATTCAGAGAGTCCAGAACAATAAAGTCAGAGTGGTAACTAATCTCTCAGGAGAGGTTATTGAATAGCTTTAAATTCTTATTTGCTTGCAATTGTCCTGACTCTATTGTACTTTTGCATGTAACATGCATAGCTTGTGTTTCAGCAAGCACTGCCTAAGAAAAAGATGGCTCTTTGAAGTGTGAACTCTTTATGGCAGAAAACAACACTGTGACCGTGGAATAAAGAGGATTATTAACTACTGAGACACACTTCCAGGCCCGGCAAAGAGCCAATGCATGGCATGCTTGCGCCACCTTGTGGACTGATATATATTGACATGTCTTTTTTTGGCAGCTAAAGCAATTTTTTCATATTTAAATTTTGTTTAAGAGAATTAGATTAGCAATATAATTTTTAAGGCAGATGCCAATTATTCTGTTTCCTTAGTGATTACATTATAATTAAGGTACATTTGTGATGCCAAAAAGTACAAATATCACTTGTTATTTTAAAAATAGTAATAAGAAGGTAATCTTTTTTCCCTGCTCTTTTCCTAACTTACACCTGTAAAGCAGATGTTAAGTCAGGTATAATGTAAGACAATGCAAGCATAAATTATTTCATGCATAAGCTTTTATTCTATGTTCAGTGAATAATGCATATTGTGATCAGTACCCAGGGTTCTGGATATTTTGTTCTAATATGCATTTTAAAAATTAATGAGTATATGTAAGAGCGCTATATAATACTCAAAATAAGGGCATGTAAAAAGAAGGCAAAGTGTTAACTGATTGATGGAACTGTAAAATTTAAAGAGAGCCCAAGTTACAGTTTTCTATTAATTTGGCTTCATTTTGGTCAGACTGAAAATTTACAGTTTAGGTAAATAATTAAATATTCAGGCAATTTCATTATGCCACCTGCTTCTGAATTTGAAATTTTTCATTTAGATTAAAGGGACAATATTCTGTCACACTACATTCCAATTCAAATGAAGAAAGGACTGCTTTTCTCCTTTGTTTTATATATTTAACCTATTTTATATGGAACTCCTATAAGCAATGAATGCTCCTGAGACTGAGAGCTGTTATATTCTAATCAGATAACTTTTTATAGACAATTAGACATTAGAGATAAAAATAAATTGATAACATATTATTTGTTCATGATTAAAGTACCCATATTTAAATGACAATAGAGAGTTATTTTTCTATAATCGCATCAGGGTAAAAAGTCTTTAATAAGATTGTACTATCTGATATGATTTGGTTAATAAATAAATCATAATTAACTCTGGATTATTATTTTTTATTTATTTATTTATTTATTTTGAGACAGAGTCTTACTCTGTTGCCCTCGGTAGAGTGCTGTGGTATCACAGCTCACAGCAACCTCCAGCTCTTGGGCTTAGGCGATTCTCTGGCCTCAGCCTCCTGAGTAGCTGGGACCACAGGCAGGTCCCCAACTCTGGATTATTTTTAAAATGACTTACCATGGCCTATCTTTAATCTTAGGCTAGATTTATCCTTAGGTATCCTCTCACTTTGCCTTGTTTAGGCAGTTTTCCCTCTGGAAAACCCAAAAGCTATTATAGTATAGCATACAAAAAAAAAGGTAATGTAAAAAAATAATAATAATGTACTTGAGTGTGAAAATAGTAGGAATATGAGGACTACTTGCTGTTCTAAATTTTGAATAATTCATACCATCAGAAGAAGTCTGGTTTTTTTTGTTTTTTTTTTTTTAACTGTCTTGAAATAAGCAGGCCTGTGTTTGAATCCAAAATGTACTAGCTCATTTTGGCAAAATATTTAACCTTTTGGTTTTTCTCATAAGTAACAGCAATATGGACACAGCAGGACTGCTGAGAAGAAAGAATGAAATAGCATCAGTAAAGTAAGGATGCATGTAAAGAGAGGAGGTAAAGAACATACTGAGCATTTAATCTTTCCCTTAAATAGAACAAAAGACATTGGCAGACTAGAATGTACGGGCTACAAGCTTCCACTGAATGAAATCTGTGGATTAAAGTAGAAATGTGAGTTAACTTGTACTGAGACTTCATGGAGGTAGACAGTAGATTTTGAAGATGTTCAATACATTTAACAAATAGTTTATCTGATTGATGTCCCTTTCATTTTACAATATAGTCATAGAATTTATTCTCCTTGGAAGCCCTGAATGCTTTTGCTAAAATCCAGTACTAAGCTAGAAACCTAAAAGTCTACCTCAGTTTCACACTCTTCTTTACAACCTGGTAGAAAGCAAATCTGGTCTATTATGTTTCCAAAATTGTCCTGAAATTTTTCTAGTTCTCTTCTTTCCCTTGGTGTGTTCTTGTCCAGGCCCCTTCATCTCTCTAGCCTGGAACACACAAGGCTGCTTCTAACTGGCCGTCTGCTTTTTTATTCCTCTCATCCCCCATTTGTGTTTTCCCTGAACAGCCAGGGTTTCTGTACCGACCCTCTTTCCCCACCTTAAAATTATCCTCTAGCTTCTCTTTGTATCAAAAGGTCATTATTCCTTGTTCTACCATAGAAGGCACTACGTGATCTATATGCAGCTTACTTCGGGGACCCCATCTCAAGCCACCAGTCCCCTGTTCCTTTATGCCTGTTCACATCAGCTTCTTCCAGGCCCTGCTCTGTCCATGCTGATCTCTTCCTTCCACACAGTTGTACATCTTTTTGCAGGCTACATCTTTTTCATGTTTTACATCACTTCCTCAGTGAGACCTCTGACACCCTCCAGCCCACAGCAAATCTACAAGAGTCTCTCCTTCCTTACTCCCTCTTTATCTTAGAAAGAGCATCCCTTCTGTACCAAGAACTATTCTAGACCCAAGGTAAATTAGTATCTCTAATCTCAAGTACTTTTTTTCTATTACAGAAAATAAAATAAATAATTAAACTGTATTAGTACGATGGAAGGTGGCAAGCGCTTTGGAAAAAAATAAAGCAGAGAATGGAGCCAAGGAGTTGCAGGGTAAAAATTCTATTTTAAGTAGTATGGTAAGAAAAGTCCGTACTGAGGGGATGACACATGTATAAAAGACATAAGGGAACCATGGGATGAGTCTTGCAGATAACAAGGTAAAGGTCATTGCCGGCAGAGGGGAAGAGCAAATACAAAGGCCCTGAGGTGAGAACACTCCTGGAATAGTCGTGGAAGGGAGGGGGTTCCGCATGAAAATTAATTAATCCTTTTTTGTTTACCTGTCTTTCTTTCTGATTGATCTCGGAGAGGAGTGATTTCTGTTTTATTCTCTGATGTATCCAATATGAAAAGCCCTCGGCACAATGCCTGACATACAGTAGTGAATAAAATTGATGAATGAATGTTTTCTAGCCTAGTGATGTTGCGATAAAATGACTCAACTAGAATATAAGTTGTTTATTGCAGCTGCTCTTGGATTTTTGTGCTCCTGTGGAAAGATGTTAATGTAGGGAATGAGATGCTGGCTGAGTGTGCAGTGGTGCTCAACACATGGGCAGGTCCTTCCAGAAACAATTACAGGAAGGGAGCTTGGCTGTAGGCCATCAAATAATAATAAAGGAAATTGCATGATCTCAAGAGATATTTTTCCGAGTAATTGCAGATATAGCGATGAATTACTCCTCTCCACCTCAAAGTTATTGCCGTCTGTAGGATGAGGGTGGGCACTTAGAGTCAGTGCTCTCTGCCACAAGCCTGGGCTAAAGATCAGCTGGCACTTCCTTGTCCCTGGGTCCTCCCTTTGCTAAATCCCACTCTGGGAACATGATTTCTATAACATTAAGCTAAAACGCGGCTGAGTAGGCAGTGTTTCTCTGTCTTGGTTATACTCTTCTTTCTGTGGACACACACTGATCATCATGGTCTAATTTGCCAAGTGGCCAATCTTTTTATAATTTTGTTTTCTAGCCCTTCATGAAAATCTCAGAACCAAGGCCTTAAGGAAGGCAAGATTTTCTAGCTTTTAAAAATGGGTTATCTCTCGGGGGGTAGGACACAGTTACAAGAGGGATTTTACCTCACAAACGCAATCAGTGTAACCTAGTTCTTTGTACCCTCAATGAATCCCAAACAATAAAAATAAATAAATGAATAAATAAATAAATGGGTTATCCACTAATGTAAGGCCAGAAAATTTGTCATGTGGGACAAAAATCTAACAGTTTATCTGAAGATGGTCATAAGGCTGACACAGTGCTTATTTGATGAGTTGTTTAATACAAAAAATTGGATTAATCCCACCATTTGTCAGTGAATTGTTATGATTGGAATAATAGATACAAGAAGCCATCTTCCTTTTGCCTTTTAGGTTTTTTTGTTTGTTTGTTTGTTTGAGACAGAGCCTCAAGCTATTGCCTTGGGTAGAGTGCTGTGGTATCACAGCTCACAGCAACTTCCAACTCCTGGGCTCAAGCAATTCTCCTGCCTCCACCTCCCAAGTAACTGGGACTACAGGTGCTCACCACAATGCCCGACTATATTTTGGTTGAAGCCGTTGTCATTGTTTGGTGGGCCCAGGCTGGATTCATACCTGCCAGCTCATGTGTATGTGGCTGGCGCCTTAGCTGCTTGAGCCACAGGCACTGAGCTGCCATTTAGGTTTTGAGTAGATAGGAAGACACCTTCCTAATTTTTCAGGAGTAGAAATCCAAATAGTAACACCCTTCTTCTCAAATTTGACATGCCTTATCAGTTCTCTAAGTGTTTCTTCTGAAAACTGTCTTAGTTTCTCTTCTTTTTTCTCAGCTTTCTAGACTGCCACCCCTGACATTCTTTCCCCCTTTACTGAAGATTTAGTTAGTGGGAGCTTGTTCATCCCCACAGTTTTAGCTATTGTCTGTACTTCAAGGTCTCCTAAAATCTGTGTAGTCAGCCCTCCTATCTTTCTGGAGTCACAGGTTCCAGTTGGTTGCATATTATACATGTTTTCACCAATTTCTTACTTTTAGGTACTTCAATCTGAACCTGTCCCCTCCAATTTATCTTTTTCTCTGTCATCTTGCTTGCAGTTTTTATTTTCGTTTAGTGATATTGTAATCAAATGTAGAAAACAAACAAACAAAATTTGTCATAGAGTCATTCTTCTCCCTGCACACATTCAGCATCTGTTAGGTCAACAGATATCAAACAGTAGCTGTCTGTTAGTGACTCAGGAAAGCTCTGGGGATAAAAAATTATGAGCGGAAAAAGCTGCACAGGACCCATGATTGGCACCCTCTCACCTCCAGAAGAGCTGCGTTGTGTCACGTGATTTGCACCCTCCCAGACCTCCAGAAGAGCTGCACTGGGACCCGCAATCGGCACCCTCCTGGACCTCCGTAAGAGCTGCACCAACCCAGACCCCAGTAAGAGCTGTGCTGGGACCGCTACTCCACCCTCTGGGCCTCCCCATGCCCTGATCAGGAACTCCGGGAGCCATGTAACCCCGTGTCCTCCTTCCAGTACCCTCCTTGCCTCCACACTGCCTGCTTGTCTGGCCAGGGACTCTGGTAGCTGCGTGCCCTCCAGAGCCCTCCCTGCCTCTGAGCAGAGCCCTTCTCCTGGCCAGAGACTGCTGGAGCCTTGGGCCCTCTGTGCCAAAGTCACCGGGCACCAGGCACTCCCAGAACCGTGCACACCACCTCCCACCCTGTTTCTGGATCCAGGTGTGTCACACTCCAGAGCTGCTTCCATAACCAGAACTCCCTGGCTGGGGCAGCCCCAGAGGAACTACACAGGGTCATTCCCTACAAAGATATAGCAACAATAGAGTAATTCCACTGGGTCTAATCTTGGAGAGACACCTCCCCAACTCTAAGGACGGCCAGAGGCAACAGTGAAAAACAATCATGAGGCAAAATCAACAGAAAAACTCTGGCAATATGAATAATCAGAGTAGATGAACTTTCCCAAGGATCAATGGGACAGACACAGCATAAGATCCCATGCACAAACAAATAGCTGAGATGTCAGAAATCGAATTGAGAATCTGGATCGAATTACAATTCTAATCAGTAACCCAAAAGATATCTCAAGAATTCAATGAATTCAAAGACCAAATGACCAAAGATTTTGACACATTGAGATGAGAAGTTGCAGCCCTCAAAGATCTCAGAAACACAGTAGAATCCCTCAGTAACAGAATGGAGCAAGCAGAAGAAAGGATTTCTGATATTGAAGACCAAGCTCTCAAATGCTCCCAAACTCTCAAAGAGGAAGAGAAATGGAGGGCAAAAACGGATCACTCTCTCAGAGAGCTCTAGGATAATTCAAAGAAAACCCTATAATTCGTCTTATAGGGATCTCCAAAAGCAACAAAGTGGCTTCACAAGGCACAGAGTCTCTTCTCCATGAGATTATGAAGGAGAACTTTCCAGACATGCCAAGAGATTCTGAAATTCAGATAGCAGACAGTTTCAGAACTCCAGCACAATGTAACCCAAATAAGACATCCCCCAGACAAATCATAATCAATTTCGCTAAAGTTAATATGAAGGAGAAAATTCAGAAAGCAGCCAGACAAAGAAAACCATCACCTACAAGGGGAAGAATATTAGAATAATTGCAGATCTCTCTGCTGAAACCTTTCAAGCTAGAAGAGGATGGTCATTGACTTTTAATCTCCTAAAACAAAATAACTTTCAACCCAGGATCCTGTACCCAGCTAAACAGAGTTTCATTTATGATGGAGAAATTAGATACTTTAATGACATTCACATGTTGAAGAAATTTGCCACAACTAAACCAGCTCTCCAGGATATTCTCAGACCTATCCTCCATAAAGAGCAGCATAATCCTCCACCACAAAAGTAAATCCACCCAGAAAATTTTGATCAAATTCCAACTTCCACAGTTGCAAAAGGATTAAAAATGTCCAGCGGACTCTTGAAAGGCTTATCAATAGTGTCAATTAA
>CAUYPK010131083.1:0-47750 GCA_963574355.1 Loris lydekkerianus | reverse complement strand
TTAATTCTATGTTAATCTCCAGCATTCCTCTGCTCAGTAAGAGGTGCTAAGGAAGCCCAGATTGGGTTTTTTGGGGTGTCCCCCCCCCCCCCCCCCCTGCAGTGGTAACTTGATCTCTTGTCCTTTAGACCTTTTGGTGGTTCGTATTGCGGTATGTATTTAGAAGAAGCACAATACCTGTAAAATTGAAAGAGAGAGTGTGAGTGTGTGTGTGTGTGTGTGTGTGTGTGTCTCTCGGAAGGCTGTAATCTTGATCTGATCTCCATGTGATGAAAACTTGAATAGTAAATTAACAAAAAGAAGGGAAGTGGTTAAAACTTCCATTTTTCTTTTCTTTCTTTCCTTCTTTCACTCTTTCTTTCCTTTCTTTCTCTTTCATTCTCCCTCTTCCTTTCCTTCAGACAGAGTCTCTCTCACTCTGTTGTCCAGGCTAGAGTGCCATGGCATCAGCCTAGCTCACAGTAACCTCTAACTCCTGGGCTAAAGTGATCCTGAGGCCTCACCCTCTCAAGTAGCTGAGACTCCAAACATCACCATTGCACCTAGTGAGTTTTTCTATTTTGAGTAGAGATGGGGGCCTTGCTCTTGCTCAGGCGGGTCTCAAACTCCTGAGCACAACTTTCGGAGTGCTAGGATTACAAGCATATGCCACCAAGCCCAATTAAAACTTCCATTTTGCTATTGACTTTTTGACTTATCTTTTCAAGGGCCAAACTGAGGCACATCTGTTAACTCAAGTGGCTTCCAGCTGAGGCCTGATGTGCTTTGGCTATTGTTGTTTTGCTTTGGGCTAGAATTTGTAGGATAAGGTGTCCTCACCCAATTTCTGTGAAACTATTTCACCAAATGTTTGTTGGGTTAGCAGGCTATGACTGTTTGATTGCTATCTAATATTCGATAAGAGCAGCATTTGTCAAACTGCAAAATGGGACCCAGTGGTGGAAAGTGATGAATTCAGTGGAATACTACCAGCTTTTAATTTCCTTTAATGCAATAGACAGAACAAAAAACTCAGTATGCCACATACAGTAATAGTAAGTATTATCCTGTAAATCTTTGATTTTTATTTTCTATAACTACGTGTGTATTCTGAGTTGTGATATAAAATGTATTTCTTGCTGTGGATTGGGAAGGAGTGAAAGAATTTAAAAGCTACTGAAAGCAAAAGTGTAGCCTCCTAAGACAGAAAAACAGCCACAATCAGTTGTCAATTCTGGATTTTGGGGAATGCAACATCAATTTAGGTTGTTAGAAGTTTTTAGTGCAGGTAGATGGCTATCTTTTGTACTATTATTTGACCATTGTTTACTGATAAGATAGAGTGGGTTTGCTTCCTGGAGGCTGTAACAAGTTAACCTTCTCAACTTACTGAACAGCTGGTCTATAATATGATCCTCACAATTCTATTTCTCCAACACTTCAATTTGCCAAAAGAGGCCTTAGACATTAAATTTGCTCCTCCCTACTAACCATTCCCAATGGAATAGTTTAATTCTCAAGTTGACGTCTATGACTTTCTTTGGTCTGGCCCAGCACATATTTCCCCCTTGTCTCCCATTATTCCTTGTGGTAAGCAGCTTTTGAGATGATCCCCCGATAAATCCCACCTCCTGGTATTCCTGCCTATTTGTAATCCCCTCTCCTTGAATACGGGCTAGCCTGGTGATGCAATTCTTGTTAGCCAAAATGATGGCATGTCCTTTCTGAGATTAGGGTACAAAAAGACTGTGGCTTCCGTCTTCTCTTTTGCTCATGCTCCCTGGCTCTCCTCCTCATTTGCTTTGAGGGAAACCAGCTACCATGGTACGGACTGTTCTATAAGAGGCCCATGTGGCTAGGAACGGATGTCTCTGGCAACAACTAGGCTGGACTTGAAGCCTGCCAAAATTCACATGAGTATGTTTGGAAGCAGATCCTGCCCACTTGAACCTTGAGATGACTGTAGGCCCAGCTAATACCTCTGCAGCCAGAGGACCAGGTAAGCCCAGCCTGGAATACTGAGGCACAGACATAAGTGATAATGAATGTTTATTGTTTTAAGCCACTAAGTTTTGGCACAGTTTATTACTCACCAACAGACAACTAATACATTCCCTTTTGTATACCCAATGCTATCGCCAAAGTGCATGTCTCAGTGGTGTCAATGTAAACTATTTTCCATTTAAACCATTCCCATTGCTTGGAATGTTCTTCAGACCTCCTCTTCTCTGCCATTACCATGTATCTAAATTCTAGCTTTCCTTTGAGGCCCAGATTGGATATCACAACTTGCGTCAGCTCTTCTTTGCTTGATGTTCCAATTTGAAACTGATCTCACTCTACTTTCAACTTAGTGCTTTATAAATATCTTTTTGTGACACTTCTTTTGTGTTGTCTATATACTAGACTTTATGTTGGTTGGTGTCTTTTAGTAATTAGTCTCTGTCTGATCACTAGACATCCAGCCAAGTCTTACAGGACATCTGTCTTCTCCTTTATTGGCTAACGTGGAACTCTTGATTTCCCTGTAACAATTATTCCTCTTCTGATCTTTCCAATTTAGAATAATGCCACAATTTATAGGGGAGAGCAAACCCCAAACCAAGAAGCTATCTTGAGTCTTCCTTTTTCTCAAATACCAACTAGATCAGCAAGTCTGAGGGTTCTACCTCTAAGTGTTCAGAATTCTGCTGTTTCTCACTGTCTGTGAAGTTCTGGTCTTAAGGTGCCACTCAGCTCTCTCCTGGATCACAGCCTGATTCACGTCTGGGCTTCCATTCTTGGTGCTCAGTCTATTCGCCATTTGTTTGTCACTTAGCAGGATTCTTGGTTATCAGCTTGAAGAAATATAGTATATGTACAGGGTTGGGTACTATTCACAATTTCAGACATGCACTGGGAATCCTGAAATGTATCCCCTGTGGATAAAGGTTTTTCTGTGGCTGCCGTCTCATCATTTAGGTCTCCTTTTTTTTTTTTTTAAGAAAATAAATAATTTTTTCTTTCCTTTCTTTTTCTTTTCCTTCCTTCCTTCCTTCCTTCCTTCCTTCCTTCCTTCCTTCCTTCCTTCCCTCCTTCCTTCCTTCCTTCTTTCCTTCCTCTTCTTTCTTTCTTTCTTTTCTTTCCTTTCTTTTTTGAGACAGAATCTTACTCTGTCACGCTGGGTAGAGTGTCATGTAATCACAGCTCATAGCAACCTCAAACCCTTAGGCTTAAGCGATACTCCTGCCTCAGCTTCCTGAGTCCCTGGGACTACAGGCACCTGCCACAATGCCTGGCTAGTTTTTCTATTTTTAGTAGAAACAGGGTCTTACTCTTGCTCAGGTCTTGAACTCTCTAGCTCCAGCAATCCACCCACCTCAGCCTTCCAGAGTGCTAGGATTACAGGCGTGAGGCACTGTGCCCAGCCCAGGTCTTCACTTACATGCCACTGCCTCCAAAAAATCTTCCCTGGTCCAGTAAAAGTAGCCCCTTATACTTGAACTCCATTCCCCCATTGACCTTTTATTTTTTATTTTATTTTTTCATAATATGAAAGCATTGTTTACTTATTTATTTTCTTTTTTTAAAGGATTTAATATTTTAATTGTTCATATGCACCATTAGGGTCTTTACCCCCCCACCTTTTTTTTAATTGAGACAGAGTCTCACTTTGTCACCCCTGGTAGAGTGCTGCGGTGTCATAGCTCACAGCAACCTCAAATTCTTGGGCTCAAGTGATTCTCTTGCCTCAGCCTTCCTAGTAGCTGGGACTACAGGTGCCCGCCACAATGCCTGGCTATTTTTTGTTTGTCGTCGTTGTTGCTTAGGAGGCCCAGGCCAGGTTCAAACTTACCAGCCCTGGAGCATGTGGCCAGTGCCCTAACCACTGAGCTATGGGCACCCAGCCATAATTATTTATTTTCTTATGATCTTGCCCTTACTGCACCTTCCCACTCAAATCCCTGTGTGCAAAGTTAACTCCGTGAAGAAAAGACTTCTATTTGGCTCATCATTAAATGAATCTTCAGTGCCTAAAACAGTGTCTGATACATAGAAAGAGGTCAATAAGTGAATTAGCACGTTTAACTTTTTCACTCAGTGACTAGCACAAAATAAACTCTGAATAAATGTTTGTTGCAATAGCTTGTGGGTGGAAAAGGACAGTCTTCTGTAAGCCATAAGCATGAGGACGAATTCCAAGACTTGCTTTCTAAGGGCTTTGTTTCTCCTAATTAAATAAACCTTTGCTATGTACACAGTGTGACTCCCTTATTCTAGGACAGTGTTACTCAAAATTCAAGTATGAACACTGCTGTTATGGAGAAGTAATGAAATAAGTTACTTTTCCTCCCCTCAATATCTTTTCAAACCACATCTTTCTCCTTACTCCAATGGCTTTCATATTTCTTTTGAATTAAAATACTTGAATTTTTTAAACTAATATGAATTGTATATATTTATCATGTATAGCATGATGTTTTGAAATATGTATTCATTGTGAAATGGTAAAGTTGAGCTAATAATATGCATTACCTCACCTACTTTTTTGTGATGAGAACACTTAAAATCTAACTCTTAGCTTTATTTTCAAAATACAACATATAGTTATTAACTATATTAACACCCATGTTGTACAATAGATCTCTTGAACTTATTCTTCCTGTCTAACTAAAATTTTGTATTTGTTGACCAATATTTCCTCAATCCCCTGCCTCTCTCCTACAACTCCTGGTAATCACCATTCTGTTCTCTGCTTCTGTGAGTTCAACTGTTTTATTTTATTTTATTTTTTTGAGACAGAGTCTCACTATGTTGCCCTCGGTAGAGTGCAGTGGTGTCACAGCTCACAGCAACCTCAAACTCTTGGGCTTAAGTGATTCTCTTGCTTCAGCCTCCTGAGTAGCTAGGACTACAGGTGCCTGCCACATCACCCAGCTATTTTTTTTTTTTTTTCTTCAGTTGTCATCGTTTAGCTGGCCTGGGACAGGTTCAAACCCATCAGCCTGAGTGTATGTGGCTGGCGCCCTACCCACTGAGCTATGGACTCCACCAAGTTCAACTGTTTTAGATGCCACATATAAATGAGATCATATGGTATTTGTCATTCTGTATCTGACTTACTTCACTCAACATAATGTCCTCCAGGTTCACCCATGTTGTTATATTCTATATTTTCTTGATACATACAGTCCTCAGGTTAAGAATGAGATAGGTCTATAGGTTTTTTTCTTAAGGCTTTGTATGTAAATTGGAACAGGTACATCTACCTATTATCTGCAATAGCCTCCATTCATAAGCCCAAGTCTACATCTAGTAATCTTCCCAAATCCCTTAACAAATTCTTCTCTTAACTTTTTTTTCTTATTATCATTTTATATATTTTATTCTTGGGATCATGTTTAGAAGGTATTTGATAAATGAAAAGTTCTTTTTAATCTTTGTAAGACAGCTCCCAAGCCTAAAGCAATGGTATTGATTCCTAAAGTGCTTTGCTGACTTTGGCAAGTTTTTCTGATGTTGACGGATACCCTATTAGATGTCAATTGATGTGTAACAAATTATTCCAAAATTTAGTATCTGAAAACAACAATAATTTAACTCTCAAAGTTTCTGAGAATTGGGAATTTAAGAGTAGCTCAGTTGGGTATTATGGCTTGGAGTCTTTTTTGAAGTTATGGTCATCTTTCGTGGGGCTATAATCATCTGATGGCTTGACTGGGGTTGAAAGATCTGCTTGCATGGTCATCGACTCACACACTGGCCAGTCCGTTCCTCTCCAAGAAGGCATCTCCACAAGCCTGAGCATACTCATGGCCTGGTATCTAGTTTATTCCAGAGCAAGTGATCCAAGAGACCAAGGCAGAAACTTCAATGCCTTTGTGAACTTGCCTTGGAAATCATACTTTACACTCTGCTATATTCTATTAGTCACAAAGGCAAGCCCTGATTCAGCACAGACACATATATATATATACAAAGGTGACAATCATTGAGAACCATCCTGAAGGCTGGCTACCACAGCAGGAAACTTTCTATTGCAATAAACACAATATGCAATTAAAAGAGGCTTAAATAATCACACTAATTAAACTATCACACATAACAGGAAATCTGTAGAGAGGGCAGTTCTGGGGTTAATTCTTGGCCGTGATAATCACCTCCAAACTCATTTTCTTTTCACTCCAACATCTTCAAAAGGGTAATAGGAATGTCTCCCATCATGGTCACATGTTGGCTGTACTGGTTTTAGGGGGTCATAGCAGACAGGACCACATACCTTGAAAAAGTGAGGAATGTTAATTCTGTGAATCAATTTAATTATGAGAGATTTCCTGAAAGTGCTTTTGTTAATGTCTCAGATCCCATTATCCCTTGATTGGGTAACTTAGTAATGCCTAAAAAATGCAGTATATTGTGAATCCATATATTGGTAAGTATCAGTGTTTTGTAAACATATGCCTCATTTTTCAGCAGGAAAAAGAAAATTATGGTTCCCATAGAAACTCAACCTTAAAAACTTTTTAGAAATACGGTGTTTAGTTTTTACAGTTATTTAAGTATACACATATCCAATTCTGTCAAGAGTAAGGAACTTTCTAGGGACCTATTTTCAATATTCTGTTTCTCTTATCTTCTCCCCAAATAAAAGAGGGGAAGGAATGTCAGACTAATGACCTTTTTATGATACTTGCCTGTTAGCCTTTCTGTGTGACTCTGGAATGATCCATTTTGCTAGGTGTAGTGTATACTAAAAAGATGAAGAAAACAACAGTAGAGAAATGAAGGATTTATTGTTTTTTTTTTCCAGTAGGTAAACTGATACCTGTTAATTAGCACGAAGTGGCCTGGCAAATGAAATGTGAAAGCAAAATCACAGATGTGAGTTCTCATATACATGCTTACAAGCTATTCAGAATGCTCCAAGGTTTCACCAAGAATTAAGTGAGAAAACAACGTGTGTATTCTTAGCAAAGAAAAGACAAATATGTTTTATTAAATGATATGCTATGCCCCTTTATTTTGAAAAATAAAAAATATGAGCCTCTTATAATTTATCAAAATAGGATGATTTAAAAATCCATCTTCTTGTCTAAAGAGAAATGACAGCGACTGAATGATATGTATTCTGCCCCAAACTCTCTCATCGGTCATAAAGGACTATATTCCTAGCCTTCAGTTTTTAGCTCTTTATTTGCCCAGGGCTGAAATACTGAAATAAGGATTTATTAAAATTAATATCCTTGCAATTTTAATTCTGGTTCTTAGATGTATATAGGCTTGGTTCTGAGATCTTAAGTAAAGCTCTCATCGTTTTGGCGGAATTACGAAGCCTGCAGGACACCTGGTTCTATGTCATTTTTCAACCTCCCTCCCCATTCAGGGACACCCATCAGAACCAACCAGTTGCTGAAACAGTTAAATGTGTTTGTTTTATTGAAGTGAACCACGCACACCACACACCCCTTTTGAGTGAAATAATTTCGTTGTATAGCCATTTGTCACCCTTGTGTAGAGGTCAACATACTCAAAATTGCTGTCTCATGAATAAATTTTGTTCGTGGTTAGGAAAACTAAGTGGGGAGTGTTACGGGATAGAGAAAATAGCTTGTTTTATTTTCCCGGCGGTTAAGCGGGGGTGGGTAAAATACAATCAAGCCGTGTAGGTGCTTTGTTTAAATGACGAGGCAGCAAGTCCACATGAGGAGAGGAGAGGAGACGCCCCTCACAGCCCGCTAATCCCTTTGTCCCACATTCCACAGTGGAGGTGTGGGGGGACCCTCACAACGCGGATCTGAGGTGTCGGGGCTGGGGGGGGCGCGGCGCCCCAGAGGCGAAGGCGGAGGCGCCAAGACGCCGCTCCTCGCCTCTCAGGATGCCAACCGGCTACACGCAAGGTCGGGGGCAAGGCCGCGCCGCGGCTGGGAGCTGCCAGGAGGGGCGCGGAGGAAGCCCGGGCCGGCGGCCGTAGGGCGCGCGGCGCCAGCCTGGGGGGCTGCAGCGGGCGGAGCGCGCGCGGCGCGGCTCCCGCGGGAGAAGGGAACCTCTGCAGTGTCCGGCCGCGCGGCCGGATGGCGGGGGGAGGGAGAGGGGCAGAGAGGGAAGACAAGGGAGGGGAGGAGAGAGGAGGAGGACGTGGTGGGCGGAGCCTCCGCCGCGCAGCCCCAGTCGGTCTCCGGAAATTTTCCACTGAGGCTCTGTGCGCCAGGACCTCGGCGGCCCAACCCTCCTCTGCGCGCCCCGGGCCCAAGTGGCGGTGATTCACCCATAAGGCACCGCCTCCCGAGTCCCGCGGGCACTCCGAGCCAGGAAAGGAGGGAGGGGAGGAGAGAGAAGGGAGGGAGAAAGAGAGCGACGAGGGAGGGGAAGCACGGCGCGGGGGAGGGGGAGGAGGGAGGCTGGAGGGAAGAGGGAAGGCGGAAGGGGGGGAGGAGAAGCGGGGGATGGGGGAGGGGCGCAGCGGGGGAGGGGAGCGGGGAGGCTCGGGCAGGTAGCCGGGCACAGCCAGCCCTCTCCCGCCTCGCCCGGGCGAGCTGGGAGCCTGCCGGTGCGCGCCAGCCACGCTTGCCTGCGTCGTGGAAAACCTAGAGAGCCCTAAAACGTCAGGGCTGGTCCCGGGGTGCTTTGAGGAAAGCCGCACGGGGGCCTCGAGGCCTCGCGGAGTTTCCGCGAACGCGCCGGGCCGTGTAGGGATGCCCTGCCTGGAAGACTGCAGTCTGGGAAGCCATCACGCCCTGTTGGCATCAGTCCCTGCTTGCGTACGTGGCTCCTGACGTGGAGCCCTGTGGCATGGAAAGCGTCCCCGAGCGAGGGACTAAGGGGTGCAGCCTCCGCACATAATCTGTGCCCTGGACGTCCCCACGGTACTCGTAGTTGTCTTATTAAAGCACCAGACCCACGAGGAAATCCAGGAGGCTTCGGTGAATGTGAGACTTGGCGTGCAGCTGGTTCCAGATGGTTCCTCGCTGAGACTTTTGGAAATAGGCACACCAAAGATTTCTCCTTATCCTTCCGCAGGGTTGAGTAGACATTACACAGATACCCCGCCCATGACTCTGCTCTTGAAAAGAAACATGACAGAGATACTGCAACCATTTCATCTCTCCTGTCCTTTTAGGTTCTTTCTAGTACCGGTAATTGTCAACTTCTCCTCTCAAGTCATCCCATCAAAGATTTGTAAGCAAATGAAAAAATACTAGCCTGAATCATTAAGTCAAGATCTTTGTTTACCATGTGTGCTTTTCGCTTTCCAGGGAAGACAAGGTTTGTGGGCTCTCTGAGCACAGGTTCCTTCCCAGCTCCTCCTGCGGGCCTTTTCCCACCTCCCTCCCACCTAGAGGCCGAGGACGTAGTGGAGAAAACTTCTGAAAATTGTTGGAGGTGCCCTGTTTTCCACATTTGTTTTAATTTCTCTGACAGAGTTGTGAGAACTGTGTATATTGTTTTCTTACGGGTTTCTGCAATCATAATTATAATTACTAAGAATAGCTAATATTCGTTAGGATGGGCACTATTTTAAGGTTTTTATAAATTTGTACGTAAGCTGTCTGGTGGCTTGGGCCTATAATGCCTGCACTTTGGGAGGTGAGGGCACTGCGGGAGGATCTCTTGAGGCCAACGTAGGGGAAATCTAGTCTCAAATAAAAATTTAGGTAGGTGGTGGGCTGCTTGGGAGGCTAAGCCAGGAAGATTGTTTGAGTCTGGAGATTGGGGGTTGGAGCCCTGATTGAGCCATGTGCTCCACTCTGGATGACAGAATGGGACCCTGTCTCTCTCTCAAAAAAAAAAAAAAAAAAAAGAGTTCCCTTTCTGGTCTCCAAGATCCTCCTTTTACAATTGAGGACTTTTGCCCAAGGCCATTTAGCCTGTAAGTGGAGGAACTGGAATTTGAACACAAACTGTCAGGTAAATCCCAGCCTATAGTCACTATGCTATAGTAAGTTTAATTGTATTGAAATAGTAAGCTTACATCTTGGTGGTATTTTTTTCCCTTTTATCTATTTAGCCATTCTGACCTTTATTTTGGAAAGATATTTAAATTTAGTGTGTGTAGAAAACCACACACTAGTTAGAAAAAGAAATTTTCATGCAGAAATGCATTTCCGAACAGTGTTATGTTTTTCTTACATGGACGATTATTGAAATCTTTGACCTGGGAACTTATTTTTCTCAGGAGAAATACATTTGTTTTTTATATACCTTTTAGCCTCTAGCACATGGTGAATCCACCAGGAAAATGATAATGAAACTTAAATCATCAATGTTTGATAAATACATATAAATTGAAATGTACGCAAGAAGTGAACACACTTGAAAGGGTGGATGACATGATGCCAAATGAAAAGGAAATTTCCAAAGAAAACAGATTGGATAGATTCAACCGCAAGATGACTACTGCTTTTTTTTTTTTTTCTTTTTTTCTGGAACCTTCTTTTCTGCCCCTGAAACCTTCCCTGACTAGCCAAGACTGAGTTCAAGCCTCTTTTGTCTGTCTGTGTGGCCCTCAGGGTCCCCCTCTGTGGTGGGAGTGACCACAGTATCTTTTCATAGCCTGTGTTCATCTAGCTGTACTTCCCCGGGGAGTACTTTCCCCTCAGGGCAGCCATTCTCTCCTGCCCTGTAGTATGTCCTTAGGGCTCAGTACTGTTGTTTGTCCATGAGTTACAGGAGTTAGGGAGTTCAAGCAACACTTCCTTGTTAACAGGATGAGTTTACCCCATTAGTCAGCCTTGTCTTGTTAGGATGTGCTGAACTGTGATTTAACCAAAATTGTGAGACTAGTGCACCCATCAGGAACTAGTCTTTGTTCTGTTTCCTCCATGCTGAACAACTCTTCCCAACCCCCCATTTCCCTCCTTTCTTGTGTTTTCTTTATATACATATATATCACTTTACAACTAGATACAAACTGCCTGAGGTCAGGGTGCAGTATATATTTTATTTGAGTATATGTGAGTCTAACACACTGTTTTACATATAATAGTTTTTTGATGTTTCTTAAGAACAAAAACAGCCCCTGGTTAGCTAACTTTATTTCAGCATCCAATTAATGGTCAGAGGTTAGTTAACTACAGCCTTACTCATGGCTCACAATTTGACGTCTTTACAATGACAGAATCCTAGGATTTTGTTCTTACTGCTGAAAGAGACCTATAGCTGCTCTATCTAATATATATTAGGTGTGTGCCATTTAAATGAATTAAAATTCTATAAAATTAAAAATTAACTTTTTCTTTTTTTTTTTCTTTTTTTTTATTGTTGGGATTCATTGAGGGTAAAAATTAACTTTTTCAATAGCATTAGATATATTTTAAGTCCTCAGCTACAGGTAACTAATGGCTACTAAAATAAATAGCACTGGCATCGTTATTTCCATTATCGTAAAAAGTACTATTGGACAAAGGTGGTAAGTTACAAAAAAAAATAGGTAAAAGAGTATAGTTTTATTTGCTTAAATGTATCACTGTTAATGAAAAATATTTCAGGTTGCTTAGCGGAAGCATCCTTACATACAAGACCATTACATTCATATTTCAGATGTCTTATTTCTCACTGGGTAAAAATTTCTTCCATAACAGTTTTTTTTTTTTAAACTAATGCACATTTAGACATATTCAAGAGAACTGAAGTTTTAAAGGTTCAAAAGGAATCCTCTTGGCATTCGTTTAAAGTGAATGTTCACCTCATTGATCCTTTGTGTTAGTTTTTTTTTTTTTTAATGTTTGAAAGTCCTGTAATCAACCTGAGTCACTGCACACGTTTGACATTCATTAGATTTGGCTGTGCTTTTTAAGTTCGCATGATTGAGAAACTAAAATACTCTGTAATGTTGGTAAAGGACAAATGCCAGATAGCTTTGGATAGACCAAATATATATTTAATGACATCACACACGCAATACAGACAATTCTCAATTTACACATACTCTATTCAGAAGCAGCCCTAAGGTTAAATAAAAAACATATTGGGTATATTTTCTTTAAAATCCTCCTTAGTACAGTACCACCAAGATAGCCATTGTATAAACAAATTAGTACATAAAAGAAAAAGAAGTCTTGGAATTCATAGGAAATGCATAGCTTAAGTTGTGGAGGCAATAAAGAGGCTGTGACAAACTCTGGGGGAGCAAGTAGAGGTTATTTCCGCAGCCAGCAGATTTGCTTAAGTGGTAACCCCCTGACAAAAATAGTTTAGTCCCACCCACCTACTGTGCCCTCCCTCTCCCTGCGGTGTTTCCCCTCAACTCCTCCAATCTTAAAAATTTTCCTGTTTCATTTGTACTCCAGTTTCAGTTCTGTGGATTCAAAGTTTTGTGACTTTGGGTAAGTATGCTAGCTTCCCTGAGCCTTAGTTTCCTAAACTGTGAAATTAGAATAACAACATGCCAAGTGCCAAGAATTGAAGAAAAATTCATGTGACTATATAGATGAGACAACTAGTTTAACTCATATAAACGCAAGGGATTATAAGTATTCATAAAACTCCAGGAGTCCCCTGGAAGATTTAATGGCCATCGGTTATGTGTAAGTGATGGGAATCTGGTCCATGCAAAAATTTTTTTTTTTTGAGACAGTCTCAAGCTGTCAGTTGCCCTGGGTAGAGTGCTGTAGCGTCATAGCTCACAGCAACCTCCAACTCCTGGGCTTAAGCAATTCTCTTTCCTCAGCCTCCCAAGTAACTGGGAGTTGCTTGCAGTTGTTATTGTTGTTTAGCTGGCCTGGGCTGGGCTCGAACCTGCCAGTTGCTATGTATGTGGCTGGTGCCCTAGCCGCTGAGGTACAGGGCGCCGAGCCAGCCCATGCAAGTTTTTTTTTTTTTATTTTGCAGTTTTTGACTGGGAATGGGTTTGAACTCGCCACCTCCAGTATATGGGCGGTGTCCTATTCCTTTGAGCCACAGGCACCGCCTTGGTCCATGCAAGTTTTAAAGCAGGTTGATGGCCTGAAGTTCTTGGCTAAGTGGGTGGGAGGGTGCTCTGGGAGATCAGAGAGAGTTGGAAATGGAGATGGAAGGTTGAGAAAAAGCAGTTGAAATTGGAAGGAGCATGAGCAAATAGCGTCTTTTCCTTTAAATAATATCATTGCTTGCATTTTCTCTCTGGTTCTTTCTTCTGTTTTATTGATTATTCCTAAAGCTAAAGTTTCTGCTTTATGTTCTAATTCATCTGACATAGCATGTTTAAAAAAAAAACTTAGCATTACTTACTTTGATTTTCCGATTTTCTTTTGCTGATGGAGCTTCTGTGAAGGGCATATTCAAAGCACAGCTAGGTGTACGGCACAGGGGTAGGAGAGCAGTGGTTGTGGTTGTGGGGTAAGCCAGGGCAGCTATACCCTTAATCCCTGGAGCAGCAATACCCATCACAGCTACATGCTGGTTTAAGACACAGGCAGCAGTAGTTAGAGGAAACCCAATCAATCTAAACTGAAAGAAGCAGGTGAAAAACACCAGAGAATGATGGATGACATTGATAGTTCTAAGCACTGTACATCTATCAACTCATTTAAGTTTCATGGCGACCCTATCAGGTGAATGCTATTACTGTTATCCCTAATGGAGGCACAGAACAACTGTGTGAGTGAATGACTCCCAAGCAATAGAAGTGAGGTTTGAATTCAGGCAGCTGGCTGTGGAATTCGTTCCCTTAACCACTGTACTGCACTCAACCTTTCTGGATATGATACCCACCTGCACTCTTAGAAATGGTTGAGGCTCACAAAGAGTTTTGTTTAGGTGGTCTCGTATCTGTTGATATGTACCACATTACCGACTAAGACTGAGAAATTTAAAAAGTTAATTTCTTTAAAAATAATAGTAACTTGTCACATTTTAAAATGAAAATATTTCTCAAAATAAAAGTGCGAATGGATCAAAGAATGAAGAATTCAAAAATGATACCATTTTAGTTTTGCAAATTTCTGCACCATATTATTTTTGGTATTGACAGTAGTTAAGAAGAAAGGAAATAAGAGAGGCTAAAGGGTCTAGGTGGAGGGAACTCAAGGCTTGTCTCAGTGAGCACCCCACGTGACTTTATGAGGAAGAAATGATAACTAAAGAATCATCTCTGAAGAGGGGAGACCAGCGTATGCATTTTCATGCCTAGTTTGCTCCCCAGTAGGTTGTTTAGGTTCATTCTGTCTCGTCTCATCCCTCTCTCTGCATAAGCATACGCATACACACACACACACGCATATGTTTGAAATTCAGTAAAAAACTTTGAGTCATAAGATAGATCTAAATTGGAAGGATTTTAGAGATTGTGTGGTGGCTAACCACCTGTTCTATGAATGGGTGCATCTGAGGCCGGAGAAGAAAATGATTTATCACAGGTTGAACTACTAGTGGTAGGACTGGAGGCTGAACTAGGTCTCTTTCATCCTACGCATGTCCTATCATTATTATGAATATTTAAGTCTAATATTTAATTATCTAAATATTTAAGTCTAATATTTAATTATGAATAATTAAGTCTAATTATTCATCCATTAGCGAAATCTATTCCCACCAGAGAACTTGGGATAACCATAAAATGTGTGGCATATTCACATTCTTCATCAATGCCATTGCGAACAATTACCCCTCTCCTCCCCAAATTGCCGCTCCCCCAAATTCTTGGTTCGTTTGTTGTTTTGTTAGGATTTATTACAACTTCTTGCTTACTGCCTATTGTTTCCCAAGCAGTGATGAAGAGAATATGGGCTAGATATTGGGATGAGGGTAAGAATACGAGAACCCTGGCGGGTCAGTCCCTGTTATCTGCAGGATCTGCCTTTCTTAAGGATGAGCATATTTTGGTACATAGGTTTCCAAGACAAGCACATTCCTGCCAACATGATCCCTGGACAAGCTGTTCTGGAATTTGAACTTGCTACTGAACGGGGGTTAAGTCCAGGACACACACACGCACATTTCAGTGGGGGGGCGAGCCTAGTTGGCTATGTTAGCACCTCATTATACAACAGTCCCAGGATAAAGTGATTCCAGATGTGCTCTCAGCAAGTACCTAGTGCTCATGTTTTTAACCCATGAGGCTAAAATCCACTCTTGGCATTTGGGGGAAGCCAGAAGTTAGTTAATTAGTCATTTCTAGTTACATCATGAAGGTGATTCTAAGTTGACTATGCTTTACAGTATGTTTAAATTTAGAGGATACCGTTTATAACCATATACAACATGTATATCCATACATGCATGCAGGGATTCTCACACACACACTCGTGTCTTTGACGATGATTCATTCATCAGTGAAGTACGTTTGGAGTACTAGTTTAATGATCATTAGGTTTCTTTGTCTTGGAAATTCTGTTTAGAGTTAGGAGAACATAGATCTACAAAGTAGTATCACAGTCTCCTTCCTTTAGCTGGTCAAGCCGCAGTGATGATCATTGTGATTCTGAGGAATAAACTTCGTGGGTAAATCCTCCCTCCTTTTATGTTTAAATAAGATGTGAAATTTTCCACTTGATAAGCTTTGTAACCTAATCTAAAGCCTTCTGAAAAAGTTGAAGAGAAAATGTGATGAATGCCTTCTATGATAATTTGGATTATCAAGAATATGGGATTTTTGCATCGTGTGGCCCTAGAAGGTGGGGTGCTAAGGGTGAGTATTTCATTTTGCTTTCAAATATTTCATATTTTCCCACAGAAATGTTTCCTGATGAATACCATGGAGACCTTCTTAGCTGGTCTTTACTTACTTTGCATCCTACTATGAGACTGTTGCATCCTACTATGATCTTTTGCTATGATATTAAAATTGATTTTTCAAAATGTAGGTAATTATATCTGGCTTCGAGGACCATATTTGCCAAAGGTTATAACCTGAGGCATTATTTGCTGGATGGGAGTGTCAGAAAATATTCCTCAGAGGGACCTGTTTTGTTGCAATGTGGGTACCACCTATAGCAAAGCAGTCTAGATATGATGGACCCCACATCCACACTGCCTGGCTTGATTTCTGATTCTGCTTATGGCTAGCTGTGTGCTTCCATTCCACAAATGTAGGATGGGTGATAAGTTGTGAGGATTTAATGAGTCTGCCCTTGTAAAGAAAGCACTTAGAACCGTGTTCTTGGCGTGTTAGGTACCATGCAAAGGTTAGCTTAAGTAAACAAAAATATCTCAGGTTTTGTCATTGCCGTGTCAGAGACGCTAACCTCAGGTGATAGCTTAAGAAGCATATAACTAAAGTTAAAAGAAAAATGATCTTCGGGATTAATCCGCTCTTGCAAAAAGTCTTCCAGTGTTTCCATCCAGCTGGGGCTAAAGCTGAAGGATGAGAAGGCAAGGAAAGCACAGCTGAGCGTGCAGTGCATGCTGTTGATGAAAGACTCAGGCCAGGGCCTGGCTCCATGCAATTTATTTATATTATTTCCAGTTGGAGATAAAGACCCTTGGTGTTACCCATCAGCAGGAGATGGACTATAGTCTATGTGTGGGTTGGCAAGCATTTGTAGTTTACCAATGGGAAGGACGTTTTTTGGAGGAAATAAAACCTTGTGATTTTTCCTAAGGCGTTGAGAGTGTCCCTGCTGAGCCAGCCACACTGGGCGCACTGGTTTATGCAATAGATTTTGTGAACAATTAGCTGTGCCGTTGCTGCCCTTCAGACTGATGGAGCCTTTCACTTAGGAGGCTTCTCTTGTTGCTGGTGGACACAGCTCCCTCCCAGGGTGCAGAGCTTGACAAGTGGAGGACAGTCTGGATTGCAGTCCTCACTGCCCTGCCCACCAGGGCTTGGTGCAGTGTACAAAGTGTGCATTGAACGTGGTAGCAGCAAAGACGGGTCTTTGAATTTTACTGCCGAGGCTTTAGCTCAGGAGATGCGTTGTTCACTCTGCTCAGTCTTAGTCTAGTTACAGAGCTGGATCAGGGACGAGATGGTTAAGAATTTTTTTGTCACCAAATCCAATGGTCGATTGCAAATTACTACTTAAAATAATCCACAAACATTGGGCTCACAGTCCAAGACTGTTTTTTATCAGACGTTTTATGTAGCATTAAGCCACTTAGTTTAGGGTTAAGGTCCTGCTGAACTTTAAAGGAGAAAGGCAGCAGAATATTGGATCTTTTTAGCTATAATTCATATTTCTGCAGTGCCACAGCTACTTTTTTCCTACCTGCTCTTATAATTTAAGATGATCCCTTTTATTTCCAACGGTCTGCAAGCAGTAACTGAAAGAGTGCTGGGAAGAGGCCCTGGCTAAAAACCAGTCAGAGTCTATTGACAGAATCATGTCAGGAGCGGCCTCATGAGATTTGTGGGTTTGGGCGTCTCGTTTCTCATTCAATATTTCTTTTCAGTATTATCACAGTTAAATTCCTCATTGGACAAGCAATAGATTAAAATTACATTAAAGTTTGGACTTCAACCAAACATAGCAAAAGTCTTGGTTCCTTGACATTACTTCCCCTGATTCTCCTATTACAGTTTCAGTGGTCCTGAACTTTGAAAGTCACAGATCAGGTAATAACTCTATTAGTCCCCACAAAGAGAACACCTCCATAAGAAGGCACTAAGAATTTTTGTTGTTTCAAGTATATTCACTCTCATTCTTAGGGTGACTCGAAGGAACTTCTGTTGTTCTCTTCTTCATTTTTGTTTAGAAACCTTTCCTTTCCATTTCTGTCTCCGGCCCTGAGTCTTTTCCATTCTGAAATGAGTAGGAACTCTGCTTTTTAGCTCTGGAAACAATAGCTGTAGCTGTTTTGATTATCAAACTTCTGTCTAATAACAGGTAACATGCACTCAACATATTATATAGTTTCTAAAGCACTTTTCACATGGGTTATACATTTAATCATCATGACCTATTGAGACGATGATTATGATTTTCTCCATTTTTACAAACCAGAAAACTAGAGCTCAGAGATCCTTATCCTGCGCTACCAAAGGGTATAGGAAGTGAATCAGACTTTTCACCTTTTATTGATTAAAAAAAAAAGACTTGTCCCTACATTTTCCTTGGGATTAGCCAATATTGAATTTTTTAAAACAACCATTGCTTGCTTAATTATGTTTAGCGTAGTACGTGAGTTGTGAGTTAAATTGGAAACAATTTACATGAGTAGCTGACTGTAAATTTTTCCCAACTTAATTAGAGAATTTTTTGAAATGGTTTAGAGTTTTCAACTCAGTTTAGACCCCCCCAAAAAAGAAAGAAAAAGAATTACAAACTCTTGGGCAAAATGAACAGTACTTAGCATATCTGTAGGGTTTTGGAAGTAATCAGTCAGAGAACCTTAAATTTCTCTTTTGTTTTGCTTATCCTTGTTCATTTGACATTTTCACTTTTTCTAATTTTTTTTTCTGGGTGTCTTGACACTCAGGTTAATTTTGAGCAGCGTCTCAAAAAAAAAAAAAGAATGCCCAGTGCCTAGCACATCTGCTGGTTGCTATACCTCTCTTAGGCAATCCACATAACTTCTCTGAGTTTCAGCCTCCTAACCTGCAAATTTGAGATTATACCACGTATTACCTATGCTGGATATCATCAGAAGTAATATATGCTAAGTACTCTGCACAATGCTTGATAAGTAAAATATGTTCAAAGTTCATGCCTAGAATTTGATGAAGACAAAACTAGTTGTTGTGGCTCTAAACTGTAATTTTGAAAGGTTTCTGAGTGCTGTTATGTAGCAGACATCAGAGAGGACTGTGAAAGTGCACACACCATTGTCCTAACACCTACTGTTGTTATGGCGCTGACAAGCCTGAAGATGTGCAGACTTATGTGAATCCTCTCCTATCCCAGAAATGTGGCAGATATTGAGGGCTCTGAGGAGCAGGCAGCTTGGAGGCACCAGAGGAGCATTGTAGATGAGGCAGGACATTTTTCAGTCTCACCAGCCAGTAGCCAGTGGTGGGCTTCCTCTTGTGTCTTCAGGAACTTGGAAGCTGCTGTCAGTTACTGACACTGATCAGGAGGGGCAGGAATTATCAGCCACTGGACTGCAGTGGCCCAGTCTCTTACCAAGGAAAGATCCAAAGTCTGTCCATGTTCATAATCAACCAAAGTTAAACAGCAATCATTTGATTTGAGGATACATATAGGGAATTTTTAGAATTTGTGTATACAGTTCAATAGCAAGGTTCCAATGAACAGACTGTATTTTCTAATTAACTTTCGTATTGAAAAATCCAGCTGCATAACTATAGCATAAAAGACCCATGAGGATAGGAGCAGTTCACCAACCCTATTCTAAATTTTACCCAGAAGAGCAAAGGGCCAAAAATAGTTAAGATAATTTTGAAAAAGAACAAGGTACAGATTTTTACTTTAATAGATATGAAGACTTAGGAAGCCATAGTAATCAAGGCAGGATGGTGATGGTTAAGGCATAGACATATGCCTTGCTGGTGGAAGAGAAGGAACAGCCTCCCAAGTAGCTGGGACTACGGGCACCTGCCACAATGCCTGGCTTTTTTTTTTTTTTTTTTTAGTTGTCGTTGTTTAGCAGGCCAGGGCCAGGTTCGAACCCACCAGCCCCCAGCCCCCGTGTATGTGGCTGGTACCCTAACCACTAAGCTATGGGCTCTGAAATTAGAAATTTTTATAATTAAGACAACAAGTGAAAAGACAAGTGAGTAAGAGAGAGGTTTAAAGTTAGAAATTTTTTAGATGCAGAGTATATAAAGAATCCCTAGAAATCAATGGGAAAAAGACAACCCCAGAGAAAAATGGGTAAAGGATATAGGAACAGGCTGTGGACAGAAAAGAAAACCGGAATAGCCAATTGCTATGTGAACATAGTGATCAGAGAAATACAAATTAAAACCATCAGAAAGTGGGATTTTATATCCACCAGAGACCAAGTATTAGTGAGGATGTACAAGGTATGATAATTAAGTTCGTGAATTCATCCTCGCAAAAGTTCTGCATTCTGCGTTGCTGAGTATCACAACCGTCACCTCCAAAGTACTCCCCACCTTGGGAAGGTCTGATGCACCAATGCAAGCGCCTAGTCTGCCCTTCAAAGCAATTTTGGGACTCTTTCTGGAATGGCCATCAGAGCTGTCATCATATTACCCTTGATGTCCCGAGTGTCATTAAAATGTCTTCCTTTCAATATTTCCTTTATCTTTAAGTAAAGAAAGTAGTCATTAGGGGCCAGATCAGGTGAATAGGGAAGATGTTCCAATGTAGTTATTTGTTTACTGGCTAACAGCTCCCTGACAGAAAGTGCCATATGAGCTGGTGTATTGTTATGATATAAGAGTTTTGAGTTTTTGGTGAAAAGTTCAGATTGTTTTCATCTTTTTCATGCAGACTTTTCAGCACTTTTAAATACTAAGCTTGGTTAACTGTCCACTTGATACAAATTCATGATGAACAATCCCTCCGATATCAAAAGCAGGTTGACACATAATTTTGACTCTTGATTTAGACAGATGGACCATTTTGGATTGTGGAGAACTGGCTGACTTTCATTAAGCACTTTGACACTTTGTTTTAGGGTCATGTTGATACACCTATGTTTCATCACCAGTGATACATGAGCTAAAACATCATATTGCCTCTCCAAAAGGTCATGGCAAGCTTTGACTCTCTTTTACTTTTGTTCACTGGTGAGCTCCTTTGGGACCATTTTTGCACACACCTTTCTCATGCCAAGATTTTTAGTTAAGATTTTCTTAACTGTTTCTCTATTGATATTTATTTGATCTGTTATGCTTCTCACAGTCAGCCAACAATTTTGACACAGAATTTGATGAATTTTTGCAATGTTTTTGTCACTTCTGCTTGTTACTGGCTGCCCTGATCTCTTTTTGTCAGTGACACAATTTCCCCTCAGAAAAAACGTTTCATCCATTTGTACACTGCAGTTTTCTTCATGGCATTATCCCCATAAACTTGGACTAACATGTCCCCATTTCACTTCCACTCTTGCCAAGTTTAGCGAGAAATTTATGAATGTTTGTTCATTGCTCTAATTTAAGCTCTGACATTCTTGTGACCAAACACAAAGTCACCCAACAACACTAATGCCCACCATTCAGCAAGACACCAACACATGTTGACACAAATCCAGATGTGAGACATTTGTATATGAAGTTATGAAACCTTACCGGGGTTGTTTGTACAGTGCTGGCAATGTAAGTGCATGGTGGCAAATTCATGAACTTAATTGTCAGACCTTGTAGAGCAAAGAGAAACCTTACACACTGCTCCTGGGAGAATTTCACTGGTGCTACTACTTTGGAAGACAATTGAATGAAATCTAGTGTATAGATTTTTTGGCCCTATCATATTACCTGCACCTCTAGTGCTATGTCTAATCCCTAAAGAAACTCTTGCAGCACCCGTTATAGTTCTTAGGGCCAAGTAAGAGCTCAGTATATAGATGTTAAAAGATGGAAGGAAGGAATGATGGATGCAAAGAAAGAAAGATATTTACATCTCAAATTTTACTGCAAAGAGAAGTAAGGATTTTCATAACTAATGAATGGAATACATTATGTGAAAGTATTCCCATATAAAATCCAAAAATGATGCATCTCTAAGCTCTAATTGCATATTTAAAATGAATCTACCTAACATATAAAATGAGATGTAGAGATATATTGTGGGTAGCATAAAGTATTAGTTATTACTGGATCTTCACTATATGTTGGTGAGGAAAGATGAGACCTAATGCCCTGAAGAGATTAAATGTCTTTTTGTGGCCCGTGAGTAATCAAAAAATATTTCAATGGTTTGTGAAGAAATGGGTATTCTTTTCAAATAGTAAATATTCATATGCACTAAGCCATTTTTAAAATAACGTATATTCCCTAGAGCATACAAAACATGGCAGCGCTTCCCATAGCTGGTAGAATGTGTGGTTACCCTGGCAACAACATCTTAGTTCCCGCTTCCAAGTACCACCTGGCGATTTTAAGTCTAACAGCTCTACAGCTCTACATTTCCATTGAGGAAATAAAATGCGTTCATGTATCTTCTCATGGAGAATTTAAGAAGAAATGAGCTTGTGAATTTGGGGGAGGAGGAAAAGAACTAACACCGAGTGTCAGCAGATCCAACTGAGGTTTAAAAGCCCTAACTGCATTCTTGGAAGGATGCTCAAAGCAGCCAAGCCCACCGCATTAGGGCTGGAGAATAAGGCAGATTTCCCATCAGAATTCTAATGTTCACATAGGCTCAGTTGCCTAAGAACATTTTTTAAAATCCCTTTCTCAAAATGCATACTTTGAAGTGGAAATTGGCACTCTCCATCCCAACAGGCATTTAAACGAAATGATTGTGCTTGGATCTGGATCCCTGTGCAAATTAGGGGGATGTGAGGAAAATGGTGTCCCCAGTTTCCTGCTTATTTCTCAGTGCTCCTAATTGCATCCAAAGTTTTGAGGACTTTTGTAGATCTAGTCATATGAAAAGCAACAAATCTCTCAATAATTTCCAATAGAATAAGTTTTGTGGAAACTTCTGAGTTATGTAGTTAAGTGCTGGGGCGGAGTAGCATTGCTGGGCTGTAGGAAGGACGGTGGACGGAGGGAATAATTTCTTGTTCTCAAAAAAAAAAAAAAGACTGTGCACACAGGTTAAGGAATAGACAAAGTTTTTACTTTCCCTTTCCCTTTATTACTATGATTCTTCATGTGTATTACTAAAAATTTAAAAGTAGAAAAAATAGATCCAAACAGGAGAAAAATCACTGAAGATGCCCACATAGTTAATATACTGGAACATTTCTTTTAGGCTTGTACATTTTTTTTTTTACATTTGTGCTACATTTTGGAAGGGCTACTCAAGTTGTCTATCTGCATCATAATTGATAGTCTGTAGTACTAATTATTGTCAGAGTGCTATGGCATCGTAGCTCACGGTAACCTCAAACTCTTGGGTTCCACCTCCCCAGTAGCTGGGACAGCATTGCTTTTCTTATTCCAGTGGCTCTGTGTTCTTTTCTCCTTTTGTCTTAGTCTGTTCATTCTTGAATTTTCTTCATCTTATTTCACAGAGACTGTGTGTTCATATGCCTCTTTTTAGGACACCACATAAATGGTATTCAAAAGTTTCTTTGGTATTTTAGAAGTTTTCAGGGTATTGTGTTGATTTTGTCCTGCCTCCCCTTTGACAAGGATGGGTCTTTCCAGCCCAGTAATAAGTAGGGTGTATGGTATGTCCCTAGCACCACTTGCATTATGACACCCCTCTCTCTGGATCAAACACTGAAGGCTGGTTATGGGCAGTCTCTGTTCAGTTTCCAGGGCTTAGCATTCTCTTACTCGGTCACTCCACAAATACCTAAATCCCTATTATGTGCCACATAGGTGCTGGGAACAAACCCAGCTTATATAAAATAAGTAAACCTGTAATCTCATGACATAGATTATACCATGAATCTACTGGTAAGGCACGAATGAAGCTGGGGGGGGGGCAGTTACTTTATAGTGGGTGCCAGGGAAAGACCCACAGTCCGATAAAGGAATATTTGAGCTGATAGAGGTGAGGGAGTGAGGTCTGTGGTTGTATGGAGAGACATGGAGGAATGTCTCTGGAGAGAAATGGAGGAAAGCCCTTCCAGTCAGTTGAAAGCTTGGCTTTTACTCTGAGTGAGATGGGACACTGTTCTCAGGTCCCAAACAGAGTGATGTCCCAGCTGCTGAGTGAAGCAAGCAAGTGTGCCATGGGCTGCTGCAGGGTGAGGCAGAGGAGGCCGAGAACTGACTTGTGGGTGCAGCCGGCGAAGTCACTGGTGACTTCCCCATGAATTATTTTGATGAAGTAATGGGGGTAAAAGTGGTTTGGAATGGATTCCAGAGGAACAGGAGGAGCTGGACTGGAGGCTGAGTACAGGCTACTCTTTAGAGGAGTTTTACTCTAAAAAGGAAGAGAAATGGGGTAGTAGCTGGAGGAGCCACCGGGGGAGTTGTTTGTTTCTCCTCTCTCCTTTTAAATGGAAGAAATTATAGTCGCGCATTTGTATGCTGGGAAAGATCCAGTAGAGAATAACAACGTGATGGTGCAAGAAGGAATGAATGACTGCTGTATGAGAAGGGGCAGGCTCCCACATGGGACGGCTCTGAGAGAGGACCCTGAGGTGTCCAGCCACGGGCAGGAGAGAGGCTGGATGTTTGGGCACAGAGGTACATACTGGTCAGAAGCACAGGCATCCGGGCAGGTGGCTCAGCTGGCCTCTCACCAGCAGTTAGTACATTTGACAGGTGAGGGTGCGGTCTGTCATCCTCATGCCCTGTGCACACTGTTGAAAGGCCAACCCTCGGCCTTGCCCCTTGTGGGCACACACAGACACACACTCTTCTCAGGCCTGTTCTTGTTCTCACCACTTCCTTTTTGTGAAGTAAGCATTTATGTCCATTCTGCTGTTCAAGAAACATTGGGTTCAAACCCAGTTTGCTCATTAACATAAACTCAGATGCTATGAATGAAAGAACAGAGAATTGAACCCAGACCTTTTGACTACTTCTAGGTGTTTCCACACTGTTACCAGATTGGACCAAGGAAATAGGAAAGGGATAATTTACCTCCAAAGAGTCTTGAGATTCAGAATTCCTGAGACTCAATGTCTTTCTACTGCTCTTGTCCACACTGGAACTCCTTCTACCATGGGGTTGACTGTGTGAGCACACAGTCCCTTCAGGTGCACAGGGAGGCTGTTACCAGGTGGAGGGGGCCCAGGTGTGTGTAATGTACAGATGGCCTCTTTGCCCATTTGCTAAGTAGGGGCGTAGAGCCTAAAGGAGCCTCTTCCTCTCGCCATAGCCTTGGAGGGACTGAATTCTGATTGTACTTTCCTGCCTGTTCATCCTCCGTCTGCCCTAAAGTTACCACTACATTTTTTACTTTTACTCGTTGCATTTGGAGAGAAGCAGCATTTTGTTGTTGTTGTTGTTGTTGTTATCGTTGTTTTGAGACAGACTTTGTAGCCCTTGGTGGAGTACTGTGGTGTTGTAGCCCAGAGTAACCTCAAACTCTTAGGCGCAAGAGATCCTCTTGCCTCAGCCTCCCAAGTAGCTGGGATTACAGGTGTCGACCACAACACCTGGCTATTTTTAGAGGCAGGGTCTCACTCTGGCTCAGGCCAGTCTTGAACCTGTGAGCTCAGGCAATCCACCTGTCTCTGTGTCCCAGAGTGCTAGTATTACAGGTGTGAGCCACGGTGCCTGGCCTTGAGAAGCAGGGCTTATGTGCTCATTCAGTTGCCTCTAACCAAAGTTTTTCTTTTTCTTTTTCTTTTTCTTTTTTTGACACAGAGTTTCACTTGTAGCCCTCAGTAGAGTGGTGTCATAGCTCACAGCAACCTCAAAGTCTTGGGCTCAAGCAATTCTCTTGCCTCAGTGTCTCAAGTAGCTGGGACTACTGGCACCGTCACAATGCCTACCTATTTTTAGAGATGGGGTCTTGCTCTGGCTCAGGCTGGTTTTGAATCTGTGAGCTCAGGCAATCCACGTGTCTCAGCCTCACAGAGTGCTAGGATTATAGGCCTCAGCCTCACCCAGCCTTCCTAACCAGAATCTTTGAATTTAGAAGAAGTTATTCTTGGACCTTTGGTGGAACCTCCTCCATGTCTACTCCACCTTCTTCAGTTCCCATGTTGGAATTTCAGGCATTAACTATCATCTACTTCTAGAACTTTCTACTCTCAAAACAGGAAAAACATATGTGTGCGCATACATACAACTTCTTTGTGTTCTTTTGGAAGGAGCTCTCACAGAAAAGGTGTGAAGTTTAGCCTGAAAACAATTCTTTCTGCTATTCCAAGGACTGCCGTTGCAATCGTTACGTGGGCTGGGGGTAGCTTTGGCACGCATTGGGCAGTTAATATATTCTGATGCATTTTTCTCCAAATTTTCTACTTCATCTTAGGTAAGCTTTACATCTAAGTGGCAAGTGTTTTTTATTACACATACGTAGCATGTGATTGAGTCTCTGTAGACTACTGTGTCATGTTGTGGTAATCAGTCCAAATTCCTGATTATAGTGAGGTGTTATTAAAAAGGTTCAGAGGTATGGGAAGATGAAAAGAATACTTCAAGTACCGAAATAGGACTCATTTAACCAAGAAGTATATTTAGATGGCACTTTAAATATTCCTTCAAAAATAAAGTCCAGATTAAAAAGTATTTAGAAAAGTAAAGTTTCAGAGTGTTTGAGTGTGTTTATATATTTTCGGAGCTGTAACATGGAGGCTCCTATGGCTCAGAAGCACACCTACTAGAAAACATCTGGAAATGAGAGATGTTTTATTCTATCCACTCCTGGAAAGTTTTGCAGGGATTCTCCCTTTGCAAAGGCCCCCTTGTCCCAAAGACCCCCTTCCTTTCTGGAAATGCGCAGGCAGGGGTAAGCATTCTCTTGGAAGAGAATGAGGTGATGGCTTTATTAAAATTTCCCTATATGTTGATTGTGTGTGTGTGGGGTGGGGGTGGGGGTGAAGGATTAGCCAGACACTAGAATTAGTCATATGAATTATGGGCTTGTTTGGATACCAGGCCGCTCCTGCCCCAATCAGTGCCAGTAAATCCTGCAGACAGCTTCAACACCACTGTGTTTCTATCCCACTCATATAAAATCCCATGCCAAGGTACAAGCCACAATCCTCCCTTTCTTGGTTTTTCATGCAAAAACTATTTTAGAATAAATTTAAATGTCGAGACTTCAAGAACTTTGAACAGAGGAGGCTTCAGCTCATTCCGTTCACAGCATAGTTAAAAAATTAAAAAAAAAAATTCTGATGAAAGGACTCAGATTTTAAAGGCCTATGTTTTTCACTGAATTTAAGTTCCAGAGAGAAACAAAATTGCTATGTTGGAGGAAAAGGATGAAAGAAGAAACACGGAGAAAAGATAAATGTCAACAGAAGCAATTTAATGCTCATGAGAGGCCCAGAGGCCCCGTGTGTGAATAACACCCAATGGCTGCTTTATGCAGTGTGTAAATAAACACAGTCCCCATGCCATTTAAAATATTCAGCCTTGACCTAAACAGGCATAGAGGTAAAATGCCAGTCCAGACAGACGTTTATGAATATACACATAGAACACATTACAGGAAGAACTTGGTGGCTTTTTCCGAATATTTCGTTATGTACACATTTCAGATTAAATACACATTTGGTGTTCAATCTGAGCAATGGAAAATATTTTTAATCAGTCCTAGGCTGCAGGACTCCTGCAGGAGTTCCAGAAGGCTTCTTCATTTCAAAGGCATTTGTCATACTGGAAGGCGGGAAGCTACATGACATGTCTCTGACTTCAAAGAGGTTAAAATGTGGTAGAGATCTTTAGGAGTTTCCTTATCAGGAAATTCAAAGGAACTTTCATATGACCATGTGGGAAAAGTATAAAACCACAAAGAGGAAAGAGGAGGCCAGGGTTGTGATTCCAGAATGAAAAAACAGTGTTACAGGCAGTCTAGAGTAGAGTCTTGAGATAGAGCTATGCCGGGCAGAGTGGCTCATGCCTGAACATCCCAGCACTTTGTGTGTGTGTGTGTGTGTGTGTGTGTGTGTGTGTGTGTGTGTGTGTGTGTGGCAGGAGGATTGCTTGAGGCCAGGAGTTTGAGACAAGTTTGGGCAGCACAGCTAGACCTTGTCTATATATAAGAAAAAGTAGCCGTATGTGGAGGTGCACGCCTGTAGTCCCAGCTACTTGGGAGGCTAAGGAGTCTGAGGCTGCAGTGAGCTATGATTGTGCCACTGCACTAGGCAATATAGAAATGTAAAAAAAAAAAAAATATATATATATATATATATTATATATATATTTTATATATATTATATATATATTATATATATATATTTTATATATATATTATATATATATTTTATATATATATTATTTTATATATATATAAAATAATTGATCTAAGAACAATACTATACATTAATCAATGCAGTGCCCCCTAAGTTATGGACTCCTTTGACAATCTGATGAAAACTATGGGCCCAGAAATATTCATATATCCTTAGACTTTTCAAAAAAATGTCAAGGCTTTGGTATCTGAGTCCAGAGGCTTTGTAACTGAAACCTTGTACAATTCCATTTACCATGGTTAAGGTGTTATAAATATTTTTAAAGTTTTGTCTCCTTCACTAAAACATAAGCACTTCAGGGACAGGGTTGCACTATTTTACCCAAACCCCTTTCTGTTTAGCATTGTGCCTGACACATAGAAAGTGGTAAAAATGTTGATGGCCCACTTGTCTGCCTGCCCCTCAGGGTTCAAGTGTTGGTTTAAGGCAAGATCTTTCAAATGAGTTACATCCTCACAATTTTTGCCACAGCATTTTACTTCCTATATTGTTAATATTATACAAGATAATGATTTTTGGCAATAGAATTAATTATCAAATTTTAGAGTGAGCTTGTTAAATATTTTCATTTTGTTATCTTTCAGCTCAGCTTGTACCAAGGAGAGAGTACCAGCTATAGTTCTGGTGTATTGTTAATATCCCTCCAACATTTGGGGGAATCTTCCTCTGGAACTAATAGAAAGTCTTCTGTGGGCAGCACTATCTAGCTAGAAGTGAACAGCATTGCTGTGTTTTTTCTTCTTTCATTGTGTTTAGTTTTATCACAAATGATACCAATTTTCTATTTATGGAAGTGACAACATTTTTTTTGTAACCTAGACTTGAGTAATAAACAGTTCATTTACAGAAAAGTAGCACACCTGTTGTTGCATAATAAACTATCCCCCAATCATGGTGGCTTAAAAAGCAATGACTTGCTAGGATTTATGGGTTGGCAGGGCTCAGCTTCTCCCCTACATGATGTCTGCTGGGGTCATTCCTGTGGCTTGAGAGTTTGGCTTGGCCTAGAAGGACCAAGATGGCTTTATTCATTGCCACGGTTTGAATGTTGATGTCTCCCCCAAATCAATACATTAGAAGCTAAGACCCAATGTGATAGTATTAAGAGGTGGGATCTTTGGGAGGTGATTAGGTCATGAGGGCCCTGTCCTCCTGAATGGTATTAGTGTCCTTATAAAAGAGGCTTGAGGGAAGCTCTTTGCCCTTTCTGCATATGAGGATATAGAGAGAAGTCACCATCTGTGAAGCAGAGCAGGCCCTCCCCAGACACTGAATATGCTGGAACCTTGATCTTGGACTTTCCAGCTTCCAGAACTGCAAGAAATAAATTTCTAGGAGAGGGAAGGAGGGATGGGGTGCGTGTGCTCCCACCTAAGGGGCACAATGTAAGGGGACATGGCACATCTCCTGGGTGCGGTTCACAACTGCAACAGGGACTGCATCTAACAAACACAATGATTGTAACTTAATCATTTGTACCTTATATTAATTGGCAATAAAAAAATTTGTTGTTTATAAATTATCCAGTATAAGGTATTTTGTTACAGCAGCCTGAATGGACTAAGATACTCATTTGTCTGGCAACCCAGCAGGGATGGGTAGAATGGCTACAGCTGGCCAGGTCTGTGTCTCTCTGTGGTCTCTGGTCATCTGGTAGTCTGGCTTGAACCTGCTGTTTTTTTTTTTTTTACATCACGGCTGGATTCCAAGAGAGTAAAAAAAGAAAACTGCAAAATCTCTTAAGACTTAGACCTGGACGTCACAAAGCATCACTCCTGCCACATTTTATTAATCGTAGCAAGTGGCAGGACAAGTCTGGATTCAGGGGGAGAGAAATAAACTCCACATCTTTTGGGGGAGGTTAATGGCACATGTTGTGTTCAGGGATGGGAGAAATCATCAGTAAAGATTTTACAAAAAATGCACACAAAATGTAATGGAAATAAAAAGACAGGTTGTAGCAGAGATGGCAAAATTTGTAAGCACGTTATTCAACGGACTGATATTTGGAAGATGCTGTATTAACCTAACACCTAGGTATCTCAGTAGGCAGTTCATGTTTTTAAGGCCTGTATATCCTAAGCACAATGCTATACACGCAGGGTTTAAAACAAGTGATACAAACTTGTCCTGGGATTGTATGAGGGAGGCAGGTATGTAAATAAGCATCACACAGTAACCATCACACATGTTACAGAAAAGTGTTCAAAGTATCAAGTGCTGACATTTTATATGAAACTTTGAGTGCTTATGGATTTTGTTTGGCTCGTGATTTTTAACAAATCTCAAAAAAGTGTGAAACCCTAAAAGGACTTAAAAGCACTGAAAAGTCAAGTGATGTGAAGCACAGAAATCAAAGCTATTAACTGGAGTGGTGAGGAAAAGTCTTCACAGATGTGGTTACCTTGGTAGGTGGGAAAGAGGGGTGACTGAGGAAAAGAATCAGCCTGAGTTGGAAGCCAGTTAGATGTGGGAGGTGAGAAGGGCGTAGGGGAAGGGAGAGGAAATGGTGGAGGAGGATAGAATGTGGGGAATTGGAGAAGGGGCAGGCAGGGAGAAGTTAATTCAAGGATGACTAGATTTTCTAGATGGGAGAAAGAAATATGGGAGGAAAAGTGGGTTTTCTGGGAACACTTCTTTCCAAAATTTAGTTTTGTCCAAGCTGTGAATGAAGTGATAGTGTGTTATCCCAGTCCACAATTGGAAATGCAGGTTTGGAGCTTGCCTGCCTTGTGACAGGCACCTTTAGAGGAGCTGGGTATGAAACTTGTGAATATCCTAAGCAAACTTACATTCTAGCGTGTTTGGTAGGAGGATAATGGGGAAGAACAATTAGTATGTAATAAAGTTAATACAAATTTTACCCACTGTTCAGTTCAATGCTAAGAAAAAAATAGATCTGATTACTAGAGAAGACGGGGGCAGCTGCTTTATTTAGAGTAGTATGAAAATTGAAGGCAGCTTTTTGGACTATAATTCATAGCCGGGAAGGAGCCTGGCTGTTTTCTAGATTGATAAGGTAGGAAAATTGTACCAGCAAGAGAGTAACCTTTTCAATCTAAGCTGCTGTTCCCCCAGAGATCAGATCATTGTGAGAAATGCTTTCCCCCACCACTTTCACCCACAGACGTCTGAATCATGTGGAGCAGATCATGAGGATAAACAAAAACCCAGGACCCCAGAGGAGTAGCAATGGCAGGGAGGGAGGAAGGGAGAGAGGGAGAGAGAATGAACGATAGAGAACGGCAGCCGGGAGTCGCTCACTGACCACGGACAGGATAGACATCTGGGGCTCCCAAAAGTCTGGGATTGAGCTCCGCTCTCATAGTTTGTACCTAGGAATGAGTTAACTTGTCTAGGGATGCCACTCTTAATTCCTCATCGCACTTTGGATACTGTACAGGATGGATCGCCTCACTGTATGAGAGGGATTACATCATGAACTTGAACTGACTGTACAATCTCCTGGGTTTTGGGCGTGCAGATTTGAGGTAGTGGTAGGATGACGTGATCTTTCCTCTGGACCCCTCCAGTGGAGAAGATAGAGTGAGAACAAAATTGCCTCTGGACCAGTCTACCACAGGGGAGACTTTGTCCTCTGACTGTTCCATTCCACCCATACCAAGGTAAGGATATAATCAATTTTTAAGGAAATTGTATAATATTATTCTGATCTTCTAGTTACTCATTTCTGAACATATCTGCCCCCCTCCACCCTCACAAAAAATCTGTACAGGGTTAAGTAAGTCAGTCTATTTCAGTGATTCTGACCATATTTTCTTAGGTGGGTGCCAAGATGTCCCTCTAGATTTAAGGCAAACAAGGATAAATTAGTTCATAACGTGTCAAAATTACTGAATCCCATAAATCAAAACCATCAGGAATTTGGCACATATCATTTTAGAGCTTATAACGGTGTCAGATATTTGTGTGTGCAAAAAAGAATTTAAATGATTGAATCTATTATCTTTTTTTAAACCTCAGATAAAATATTATTTCAGAAATCACAGCCTTGTCATGTAACTGGGTACTGTGAGCGGAAGAGGTGAATGCTGTGGGAGTCCACTCTTCACAATTCTGGACTTCTTCCGGAGAGAAGAACTTTGGGTTTGGGAAAGCTTTTAGACTATTATTTTTGTGCCACTCATTGTTGTTTGTCAGATTAAATCTGTAAACTGCACTCAAAACACAAGGCAGAGAAGAAATAATTCCTCAAGCTCAGGCACTGTGTAGGACTCTACGATGCTGACGACGTAGGCATGAGAGCAGAGTTGGAGAGGAGTCAGGCCAGGGGTGGTGCTGTGGTCCTTTATCTCACTGTTGATGACCTTGACCATTTCAATCATGACATCAGTCCATGGCATCAAATCACTGACATGTTTATGATTCTAAGTCACATTTGGTAGTTATTAATACTGTAGAGGTGTCGAGGACACGTTCCATACAGGGCCTCCTGTCAAGAGAAAATGCAAACATTCTGGCAAAGTCCCAGAGCACCATCAGAAGTCAGCTTTGTTAAGCTCAACCCCTGGCGTGGACTCTCTATGTTACACATAGGGTTCAGAATTAGTCACTACAAACTTAGTATGAAGGAAGAGAAGACAACAGGGCTGGGATCCGGGCGGTGGTTGGGATCCTGGGGGTTGGAATCCTGGTTGGGTTGGGCTCACACTGCTATGTGCAGTAGTAATAATATGCAGGATGGTTAGCAGTTACCTGGTATTTATTATGTTCTGGGGACAGCTCTAAGCACCTTCCCTACATTAATTTAGTCCTCTCAACTGGGATCAGCATCATTACTACCTCCCCCTTTTTTTAACAGGTGAGGAAACTGAGTCCTAGGGTTAGGAGATGGGGCTGACAGGTGAATGATTCTGAGAATGAAAGTGAGGAAGATACAATTTTTCTGTAAGGTGAGAAAAATCACCTGGGGAAAAGCGACTCCATCTCTGAAGCCATCATTAACCCCGAGGAGGGATGATGCAGCCTCCCAGCCCCAGGCCGGGCCCCACTGCTGTGTGAAGGGGCCCATGACTAGGACAGGGGCTATTTGGGGCTGCTCCTGAGACTCTTCCCATCTACAAGCTTGCAGTCCAGAATTACAAAATGTTTGAGCTGGAATGATGCTGAGAGATACACTGGACCCCCGTTTTATGCAGCGGGCCCCGAAGCAGCACGATGGGTTGCAGCATGATGTAACGATGGGTTACAAGGACCTTTATTGGTCCTAGGAAAGGAGATTTTTTTCAATGGGAGGGAGGCCACGGTTAACCAAGTAGGCAACTGGAGCCCCATTTATTTGTCCCTCCTGTCCTTGAAAGACAGGAATCTAAAGGATAAAAGTTAAGATAAAAGGGAAGGGATTCTAGCACATCTTATGGAGAAACATGTGACCAGGAAGGAGGCCTTCAGGCAGGAGTTATTTATAGCTCTGTGGGGGACTGTATGGATCTGTGTTTATGGGTAGGGAGCAGTGGGGAACTGTGAAGTTTCAGTTCCTTTAATGTTCTTACTCCATGCCCAGGAGGATTCATTATTTTAGTTTTCATAATGATGTTATTAGGAAAAGTCAGAAACATCAGAATTATCTCATTTCCTCACAAATTCTTATTAGCACATCTTCAAGACTGCTGCTGTCCTGGGAATTCCTTGATACTCCGCAGTTTGGACGTGGGAGCATGACTCTTACCTGGGCACTTTGGTGTGGACAGGGGCTCCTCTCAGCTGTGTTGGGGAGAAGGCGTTTCCCACTGCTGCTCCCTTTTACCTCCCCCCTCATATTTCCTTGCCAGGAATTCATTCCCTTTGCCACTTCCTAATTATGCCTCTGGGTCCTTTCTGGTAAGGGTGACATTTTCTCTTGACAGGCAGTATTACATTATAAACTGTTCTTGTCACTCTTTACTGTCTTTCATAACTACAAAATCTCTTACAAGATGTCTGAAGCTTCATAAACATATGTTTATGGCACTTTTTATCTGTCCTGAAACAAGTCAAGGTCACAGGCAATGTGCCAGAGGAAGGAAGATGGTGAGCACACTATTATAAATAGATGTGTAGCATGAAAACAACCCTTTCAGACATGGGGACATTAGTTGGCAATGAGGAAGGAAGTGATGAAACGTAATCATGATTTTATTTTATTTAGGAAAGTCTCCAGATGTATGCCAAATGTTTGCTGTTGTGTTTAATCTGATTGGCATCTTACAATGTCAGAGGTTTAAATATTTATCATAGTTATTTCATCGCAATGAAAGGTGAATTAAAAGATAAGAATGGAGCAAAAGTGCAGTTTGACTAGTCAAAACTTAGCACATGATACATTATTTTAACTTAGGAAATCTAAGTGAAACATGTAAGAACAGCGTGTACCTTACATTTTGCTATTCTGAACTTTTAAGTCGTAAGTATGGGGGACCATTTCGGGTAGAACTGAATCCCATTTCCTTTTTTGTTGATGTCTCATTCATCTTCAACAGATATATTTTAATGATGAAATATCTAAAAGGTGTATCAGTTTTGTTATTAGGTGCATAGACATGTCCCCAAGGCTATGATTTAGACTTGCCAATATATGGATTGATGATCTGCACTTAGTAGAGCCCTGAATTCCCAACATCTGGGTAGAGAGAAAAATAACAAAATCAGCATTGTGGTCAAGTACAACAGCCTCAGAAGTAAAGGCAATAGCGTTTATCGATGTGTCCATGTCCGTTAACGTCAACCCTTCAGTACTTTGATTAGGCAGGCGTTCTTACGGTAGTGTAAGGGGTCAGGCCTCAGGTAAGTTAACTCCTTAGGACTGCCATTTCTTTACAACAACAACAAAAATTAACAAATTGGATTTAATTAAACTGAAAAGCTTCTGTACAGCTAAGGAGACAACAACCAAATCAAATAGAAAACAATAGGAAAGGATATTTGCATATTTTGAATCAGACAAAGATAACTTAAATTAATCCACATTAAAAAAACAATTCCATACATCAATGGGGAAGAGAGATGAACAGAACCATCTCTAAAGAAGACAGACGAATGGCTAACAAACATATGAAAAACCGCTCATCATCCCTAATTATTAGAGAAATGCAAATTAAAACCACCCTGAGATATCATCTAACCCCAGGAAGAATGGCCCATATCACAAAATCTCAAAACTGCAGATGCTGGTGCGGATGTGGAGAGAAAGGAACACTTTTACACTGCTGGTGGGACTGCAAACTAACACAACCTTTTTGGAAGGAAATATGGAGAAACCTAAAAGAGTCAACCTAGACCTCCCATTTGATCCTGCAATCCCATTACTGGGCATCTATCCAGAGGGGGGGGGGGAAACCCTTTTATCATAAAGACACTTGTACTAGACTGTTTATCGCAGCTCAATTTACAATCACCAAAATTTGGAAACAGCCTAAATGCCCCTCGACCAAGGAATGGATTGGCAAGCTGTGGTATAGGTATACCGTGGAATATTATTCAGCCATAAAAAATGGAGATTTTGCAGCGTTTGTATTAACCTGGATGGAGGTGGAGCACATTATTCTTAGGGAAGCATCACAGGAATGGAGAAGCATGAATCCTATGTACTCAACTTTGATACGAGGACATTTAATGACAATTAATGACACGGTGGGGGGTGGGGAAAAGGGAGAGCAGATAGAGAAGGAGGGAGGAGTGGGGAAAGGAAAAGGAAAAAGAAAAGAAAAGAAAAGAAATTAGCAACTAATTCTCACATAAGTTGGATTTAATTTTGATCAAAGTACATTATTTGAACAATAAGTTTTAATTCAACTTGTTAATATGTTTTTTAGGATATTGCATCCTCATTTATAAGTGAAATATGTTTGTAATTTCCCTTTATAATAATATACTTTTTCCAATTTTAATATCAGGTATATCCAGATGAAGTAGAATGAATTTGAAGTATTTCTTCTTTTTCTGTTGTCTATATAAGATTTGGCATGATCTGTTTTTTGAAATTATCTTCTATTTTTATTTATAAATATTAGTTGTCTATTTTTTGAGACTTTGGAAAAATAAAAAAAATTAAAAAAAGAACTACAATTTCTTCTTTTGCAAAGGAGGATGCTACTTGCAATAATTGTAATCAATACTGCCTTCATTTCTGAAGATTAAGTGAAGAATGCATGTAAAGCCTTTGCAGTCCCAGTTTTGTGATTATTCGTTATTATACTCATCATCCTTGGCCCCATTTCTCAGATGAAGAAGCTCAGCTCAGAGATTCATAAAATGAGAGAAAGGAAAGCAGGAACCAAGCTAGGGGACCCTGACTCCCACCCCCTGCTGGTCATGGGCGTCCACTGCCTCACTGCATCAGGGGGTATTGCTTTGGAGGAAGGGACGGTGTGCGAGTGAGGGCCAGGAATCTAACTCTAACTTTGGGAAAAGGTGCCAAGGACATGGGGCAGAGCAGATATTTATAGTAGGATCTCAAGGGCCTCAAAATGCTGCCTCTGATTGGCGCTTGTCTCCCTCTGCATTCCCATTCTTAGGAAAATGTTTAATTCGGGCATCTACCCAGGCCCAGTGTCTCTGAACTCACTCATTTCCCGCATAACAGATAGAAATGAAGGGCGATGAGGTCCCACTCAGATGCATGTATCTACCTACCGTGACCCGCCTTTTATATTGCACAGACCTGGATGCTCAGCTTGTCTGTGCAGCCCTAGTCAATTTGCACAGCTTTATTTGTGGCATCTTTCAGAAAAAGCAAAAGAGGGAGTATTCTCAAATGAAAGGCACCACGGACAGAAACATAACTCTTCTAGGTAGTTGCCTTAGTCTTCTATCTATCTGGTTCCTTCTGGGCTAAAGAGTAAGCATTGGTACTGTGCAACTCCCAATCCCCTGCAAAAATTTGGGAGGAAAAATGTGATTTGAGATTGAATATTTCTTTGCATGACATTCAGTAGATCTTAATTTGCACTATTATCTACCTAAATGTTCTTAGAAAAAACCTTTTCAGTATAATCTTTTGGTAGGGATGAGTGAAGTCACCTCCTCACTGGTATTTAATTGCTTTTCCCTTTGTGTTCCCATCTCCTGGATTCACCCTTGCATTAGATGTCATTGTTTTTGTGTGAGTTTTTTTCTGTTGCAGTGTGGGCTTCTTGCAGGCAAAGATGAAGGCATTCTCCTCTCCACAGGAACTTTTGAACTTCCATTGAAAATAATTTAATTAACGATCTTTAAAAATTTCTTTTGCCACTCATAATACTTTTAGCCATACCTCTATTTAACTTTAAATCTGTTTCTACCAATTATCGTGACGTAAATAAAGCAGCTGTATTGGGTCCTCTAAACCATACTGTAGCCAGAACAGCTTTATTCCACAGAGTTCTGTAGAACTGTCAGTTGGATGAAGTTCATGGATTTCCTTTCTAGAGATATCTCCAAAGAGAAAAGTAGGTACATGAAAAGAGAGAAGGAAAACTGACGAGCAACGAGTCAAGTTAAGAGGAGCAACGGATAGATTTGATTTTTGTTTTAATGGTGAGTCTGTGAGCTGCTGCTTCTCCCCAGAGATTAACGCAATTCATCTGGCTGCTGTTCACAAGGTGATGGTAGGTGCTAGTTTGCTGGCTGGTGGGGACACAGTGAGGCAGCATTCCACTCCCGTCCCCAGTGTGAACCATCTATGGCACTTTCTGTCATTCAGCTTCCCATTTGCTTGACATAGTTTTATTTATTCTAAAGTAAGATGGTGGCAGGTTGGCAGTGACAGGGCGGCTCCATCATGGCAGAAAACGCTGTCAGGGTAGAATGAGAGAATAAAAAACTAACAGGTGGGGCAGTGCCTGTGGCTCAAAGGGATAGGGTGCCAGCCCCATATGCCAGAGGTGGCAGGTTCAAGCCCAGCCCCGGCCAAAAACTGCAAAAAAAAAGCTAACAGGTGGAAGGCAGAGCCAGGGACATGCACGGATGGCAGTGCAAAAATCTTAACTTTACTCACAACAGGTGTGCCTTGCATTTCCAGACTCTTGCTAACAGGTGCAAAGCTACGATACGCAAGACTCCTTTTATCCACATTCATCGAGAGGCCACCTTGGATTTTTATTTTGGTGTGATTTCAGGAATGTTTTCTTCCACTCTTTCATATTATGTGTCATCCAATTGGCTGCAGAGTAGCACAATAGGTAATAAAGTTCCCATGAGCTGATCCAGAGTTTCAGTTCAGCTCCTGTTTGTTGCTTCTCACTGTTTCCACACTGGGGTTATAAAGTAGATAAAAGCCAAGTTCCTGACCTCCCTTCCAAGCTCATGATTTAACCAAGAGAGACACAGACAAAAGAAACATCAGCTCAGGTTGAAACATTGTCTGTGCTTCCTAACATTTTTGGTGAAAACAAAATCAAGTGCTGGATTTCCTGAGCAGTACTAAGGATCCATTTTGGTGAGGGAGAGAGAGATGGAAAATCACAAGTGTGAGGCAGCGTGAAATTTGGTAGAGGATGCAGTGTTCCAAGGATAGGAGAGTGAAGAGTTTTTTTTATTATAGATTGATTTCCCTTCAACTTTTAAATGGAAAATTTCAGACCTATGGAAAAGTTAGAAAAGTAGCACAATGGATACCCATATAAACTTTATGTAGCTTTAGCAATTAACCTTGGTCACATCCATGTGCACTATTTTTTGAACCATAAAAGTTGCAGACATCATGACATTTTACCTCTCAGTTGTTCAACAGGCATGATCACACCCATAAAATAAGCAATAATTCCTTAATATTATTTAATATAGAATCTAGATTCAGATTTCTTCAATTGTCCCAACTACTTGTACCCCCCCCTTTTTTTTTGAGACAGAATTTCATTTTGTCACCTTTGGTAGAGTGCCACGGCATCATAGCTCATAGCAACCTCAAACTCTTGGGCACAAACGCTCCTCTTGCCTCAGCCTTCCAAGTAGCTGGGACTACAGGCAACCACCACAATACCTGTAATTCTCTATAGAACTCTGTAGAACTCAAAAATCTCTATTTTTAGAGAAGGGGTCTTGCTTTTGATCAGGCTGGTCTTGAACTCCTGAGCTCAGGCCACCTACCTTGGCCTCCCGTAGTGCTAGGATTATAGGTGTGAGCCACCAGGCCCGGCCTTGTAGGTCTTTTTTATAGGAATACCCCCAACCACCCAATTCATGATCCCATCAGGGTTTAGTTCCTATGTCTTTTAGTCTTTTTGATTTATGTTTTTATTTTACTTTGTTTTATGAATTGAGTTTTTGAAGAGTTTAGGCTGGTTATATTGAAGAGTGTCCCATCTGTCAGAATCATATAATTATAATTCTATCTTCGTGAATAGATTCAGGTTAAACATTTTGGGCAAGACCACCGCAGGTAGAGTTTGTTGTGGTACAACAGCTTTGATCTGGGATGTATGGGCTTCATGGGTTTATGTGTGTGTATCTATATTTGTTAGAGTAGAAATGGAGCAAGTTGTTATTAGCAGGAGACAAATAGGTATTCAGTCTACACTTAAATCTTCCTAAACCATTAGATTTTATTTATTTTTAAACATGGCATTTTCGCTTATAGGTTTTTTTTTTTTTTAAAGTAATGCATGTATACAGTAAAAATTCAAATAAACAAAAATATGTCAGAGTGAAAAGTGTCCTTCTGACTCTAGCTCTCTAGGTCCCCGTCCTTGGGAAAAGTAACCTGTGTTCCCAGTTTCTTGGGGATCCGTCCAGATAATCTACATACAGGTAAGTATATACATGGATGTGTGTACTTTTATGTACTGATTTTATACAAACTAAAGAAATGTATAGTGGAGATGCTCCATAAGTGAATTTGACTTACATTAAATCAACTGCATATGCTTGACCAAACAAAAACAGTAAAAAGCAGGAAAGAGCAAATCAACGGTGGTGCTGCACGTGCCATGCGGTGAGATCCCTGAGCAGGGCACTCCGGCCGCCGATCCTTCAGCTTCACTCACCCGCAGCACGGCCCTGAGCCCAGGGTGCAATTAGATTTTTTTCTTTTAAATTTAAATTTTATTATAGCAAGACTATTAACAGATCTTTAAGTGTATAATACAATATTTTTAACTATAGCTGCAATTTATACAGACCATCTCTAGAATTTACTCTTCTTGGATAGCTGAAACTTTATAATCGCTGTTTAGGAGCTCCCCACGGCCCTTCCCAACAGCCTTTGGCAACCACCTTTCTGCCCTCTGTTTCTGTGAGTTTGACTTCTTTAGATACTATGTATAAGTGGAATCATACAGTATTTAGCTTTTTGCGTCTAGCTTATTGCACTTAGCTTAGTGTCTACCCATGTGGTAGCAAATGGCAGGATTTCCTTCTTTCTTAGAGCTGGTAGATGCTGGCCTTTAAAGGCTGCTTTTATCACAAACGTGTCCCTTTGAAAGCCAGCTTTATCAGATGTGCCACTGAAGCAATGCCTTTCAATGGCAAAGGAAACACCAGCTCCGTGAAGCATTTCCGAGACAGGGTGTGTGAGCCTCTACACTGGTACTGTCCTGAGGGATCTTGGAGGGGTGCATTACTGTGTACAATTCCGGCCTCACATGCTGACCTAAGATCTCGTGTAAGGTGGACTCCACTGCTCCTAGTTCAGCTCTGAGCCTGGGGAAAGTTACTGTAACTCTGAATCTTGGTTCTTCTGCATCAGCATATATAGATCTACTTTGATTTTTAAATAACTACATAGTATTCCATTACATAAATGTACCAAGATTTGGTCAAAACTGTTTTTCTATTGACGGATGTTTAAGTTGCTTTTAGACTTTTGCCACTGTAATAATAACACTGCAATGGATGGTGTGTCTTTCCATAATGACACATTTTGGGGGATCCTGCATGACCAAGGAATTATAAGAAAATAATTAGAATGTTTTTGCTATATTTATTTGAAAAGATGGGATTTATTTTATTACCTGATTTACTTTTGTATTGAAACCATTTTGGTCCTAATTCCTATGACTTCAACTTTTCATAAATGGGATTAAAAAATAATAGCAATTACCTTTAAAAACTCCATATAAGCATAGTGTTTAAATCCATTTAATGACGTTAAAACACCAAAAGACAAATTACCAAATGTCTCCTAATTTTTTATTTATTCAAAAACTATTTCTTGAGTACCTGTGTGTGCCTGGGACTGTAGTAAGGGTGTTAGTAGATTTTCTATTTGCTAATATCATAAAAATTCTGCTGAAATTTAAAACTAAAATCTATTCATTAGATAATTCATTTATTCCGTTAAATGAACATGATATTTGCATACCAGCGAGGTGGAGAGAAGGGGAAAGGTAATATATTTGTATTAAAGATTGTATTTTAGGGTCGGTGACCATAACTTAGTAGTTAGGGCACCGGTCACCTGCACTGAGGCTGATGGGTTTGAACCTGGCTGGGGCTAGCTAAGCAACAATGGCAACACCAAAAAATAGCCAGGGATTGTGGCAGGTGCCTGTAAGTCCCAGATACTTGGGAGGCTGAGGCAAGAGAATCACTTGAGCCTGAGAGTTTGAGGTTGCTGTGAGCTGTGACACCATGGCTCTCTACTGAGGGTGACATGGTGATACTCTGTCTCAAAAAAAAAAAAAAAAAAGAAAGAAAGAAAGAAAAAAGGATTGTGTTTTAATGTATTTCCTAGGTAGCAGGTATGAAAACTGGTTTCTTTCTTTCCCTTCCTTTCTATTTCTTCCCCTCCCCTTCCCTTCCTTCCTCTTTTAAAGTGACTATACTGCTTGTTATTGCTTAATGTTAAATGAGGTCAGAAGTCTTGACTACACTAAAGTTTTAGTATGACATTTTCAAACTATACCGTATAATATACTGTTATCTATGACAGAAATGTAACTAATGACTGATTAGTATTATAAGCCTAATATACCAAAATAAATGGATTCCTTTTTGTTTTTTTGATACAGAATCTCACTATATCACCCTCAGTAGAATACTGTGGTGTCACAGCTCACAGCAACCTCCAACTCTTGGGCTTAAGTGATTCTCTTGTCTCAGCCTCCTAAGTAGCTGGGACTACAGGAGCCTGCCACAACGCCCAGCTACTTTTTTGTTGCAGTTGTCATTGTTGATTTTAACTTGCCCAGGCTGGTTTCAAATCCACCAGCCTTGGTGTATGTGGCCAACACCCTACCCACTGAGCTCCGGGAGCCGCCCTCCCTCCCCCCCCCATTTTTTTTTTTTTTTTTTTGATTTAGCTTTATTATGTTTATTGCCCAGGCTGGTCTCCCATGCTTAAGGAATCCTCCTGCCTCAGCACCAGAGTAGCTGAGACTACAGGTACCTGGTTTGATTCTAGATAATATGATTTCTAGAATCAAACTAGAAATGGTTAATGTGGTTTCCTTAGCTTCATAAGGCATAAGACTGTTACAAATTTCACTTATCCAGTTAACATCTGTATTGCAATTGTTTATTTATTTTTGAAGGGATTATACATGTATGTGATATAAAATTTTAAAATGATATAAAAAGCTCTTGTTCTGTTTCTCTGAGTCAACCAAAACAGTGAGTTTCTTCTGAGACGTTCAGTAGAGAAAGAAGCAGTTACAGAATATGGGTTCACATCTCCTTTCCTCCCTTCCTTCTCTCCCTCCTATTTTAATAATTAGTATAATCACTCTTTGTTCCTCTTCTAATTTTTTTCTTAGATGCTTTTTTCCCTGTTTTTTATTGCTTATTTAGTTTTACACAGGAACTTTAAAATTGACTTGTCTAGTCTAAAGAAAATCCTACCAGTAATTTTGGGGGTGGAATGGACAGTATAGTATTTTTAATTTAACTTTGAAGGAATTGATGTCTTAAGATGCTGCATCTTTTAAACCAAAAGCATGCTTTCCATTTGCTTCGGTCTTTTTAAAACTTATAACTATTAAGTTTGTTGTTAGGAATTGTTATCTATGTACTGTTTTTGTGAATAGAGTGATTCCATCTATTTGACTATGGAGTAGACTCGTCTCAGTTTATTGAAAACAGAACAAGATGAAATGAATTGGATTCTGAGGTTCTTGTAAGACTTGTCTCCCTATCATGAATTTCTTTCTTTCTTTCTTTCTTTCTTTCTTTCTTTCTTTCTTTCTTTCTTTCTTTCTTTCTTTCTTTCTTTCTTTCTCTCTCTCTCTCTCTCTCTCTCTCTCTCTCTCTCTCTCTGTCTCTCTCTCTCTCTCTCTCTCTTTTCTTTCTTTCAACAGAGCCTGACTTTGTCACCCTCAGTAGAGTGCTATGGCATCATAGTTCACAGCAACCTCAAACTCTTGGGCTCAAGCAATTCTCTTGCCTTAGCCTCCTAGTAGCTGGGACTACAGGTGCCTGCCACAACACCTGGCTATTTTTTTTTGTTTTGTTTAGCAGGCCTGGGCCGGGTTCGAACCCACCAGCCCTGAAGCATGTGGCCAGCACCCTAACCATTGAGCTACAAGCACCCAGCCATGAATAACTTCCAATTTCAAATTTTTTATGTTCCTTGAAACTCATTGTTCTTGATCCATCTCTAAAATATGCATTATAAACTTGAATTGGTTAAATATACTAATAAAATATTGCTTTTCCTATGTGATGTCATTTGAAAACCAAGTTTAGTTGACAAGAAAAAATAGAAAACATCTGGTTTATTCCTTATGCTTCTTACTTTACAGGCATATAACTTGTCATTGTAAATCCAGTGTCAGTAGGTCAATGACCAACAGTGCCTGTCCTTTGTGCTAGAAATATCTGCGGAGGCAGAACTTTAGACTTAGGAACATAAATGAAATTTTGAACACTCTGATTGTTTGCTTACCTGCACTGGACGGGCTGTTAAGATAAAGCAGGGCAGGAACCTGTCCTACCCAGGCATATTTTTCACGTGAATATGAAGGAAATGATTCACTGACAATCAGCCTGAAAGACCTTGCCTGTAAAACACAGCTCAGTATTGCATCACCAAGAATTTGTAAGCACAGTGTGGGGGGAAACGGTTTAGAAATCAATCTCTGTTACTTTTTCCTATTAGTTGAACTATTTGTATTAATAATAGTGACGACCACTTGTGGTTGGTAGTTTATTAAGCATATGGGTGGTAACCATTGGAGGTGCTGAGCTGGGGCTCATCACTCTCCCTTCACAGGTGAGGAAAGTAAGGCTCTCAGAGGCAGAAAGTGGAAGAGCCTGGAATTACTAAATCTAGTTCTACCTGAGAAAGAGGGAGGCCGTGGATTACATAATTTAATGCCTTCGAAATTCAGTTTCCTGATCTGTAGAAAAGGCATAATACTCATTTTACAGTTTTCTTATAAAAATGAAATGAGATTGTATGAATAAAACATCTAGGTTCGTATTTTCACATACATGGACGTCAACGTATATTTGCTTCCTTTACTTTTCAGCTCTTTACTTCTGAGGCCATGTTTATAACCCCGTAGCTTTAATCTGTACTTTAAAATTTCCACTGCCTCATTCCTTACACCACGTGTACCACACAGGACTAAGTTAAGGCAGGACTGTGTTGAGTCTTCAAGGTAATACTTTTCTAGGGAATTAACTTACAGCAAGTTTCTTCTGCAATTTTAGTTACAAATCTCTTCTCCCACTTTTGGGCAAAAGGCCAAGAGTATTTTAAAAGGATGAAGATGAACCTACAATTTATCGAATCATAGCATTAAATAGAGTTAGAGTGAAATTCTAATACATATGCAAGGTGACGTATCTAAAGGAGCAATGAACAGTGGTCGTAAGCAAAATCATAAAAATCCATTTATCTGCCAACACATTTATGTAAGAGATTACACTACTGGCCAGGAATTTCCTGCTGTATGTCATTTTTTGTCTATGGAACTTTTCAATAGCTTGTAATGGGCTGTTGTACTTCCTCTTCAGGCTTCACCGTTATCAGTCCCACTCAGATATCCCTTCCTATTCAGTGTGGACTGCTTTGTGACATATGAATGGGTGAACCTATTTTTTAATGATTAGAAGGTTGATTTATATCACAGAAGACTCATCATTTCTGCTTCCCCACACATAGCCCTGTTGAAAGGATTGACTCTTCTCAAACATACACTATCTGGAAGTTATTTGAACTTCCAGGAAGAACGTGCCATACAATCAAAAGTTACATGTGAATTTTATGAGATAATTTCCTGCTAAAATAATACGCAAACATAACAACTGGGGAAAATTTCCAGGCAGATGGGAAAACAGATTTGAGTGTTTCTAACTATATAGATAATTCCAAGGGAAAGGAAGAGCACTGTAAAACGAAAACTTGATGTGTAGCAGAAAACCAGAATTTGGGTCCAGGCTCTGCCACCTACGTGAGCGTGGGCAAGATCCTTAGGGAGTCTGTCCCAAAGTGTAGAAGTGGACACCGTATCATTGTTCTTAACTTCTGTTTTATGTTACTGAGTCAAATGTAACACTCCAGAAAACCCTAGTTTGCAGAAGTGGTGTAAAACCTTACTTAAGAGGCTTCATTTCAGTGTGGTTGGATATGCAAGTTAAGTCCCTAGCTATGTCAGTGTATATATTGATAATTGGTAAATAGAAAGTAACATGAAAGAAATAAGTAGGTTTAATTTTTTCTGATGTTCAATGAAGAAATATGTTAGTATTTTTAGGAAAATTAGATCCAGCAGTAGCAGATTCAGTGAACCACTTAGCCTCCTAAATATAAATCATCTTCAACCTTCTTTTCTTTTAACAAGGTTTTATCAAACACCTGCCAGGAAAGAGAAAAAAATTAATATTTTCTCAGAATGACTTTTGCATCAGTTGCAATTTTTGTCAATTGTATCCTATCGATATTTTGATTTGACTAAATTAACATTTTTGATATATTATACAGGCCTAAAGATTAAAACAACTTTTTAATGACTTTTTCCCCCTGACTATAAACATGGAGTTAAATTTCCAGAAGTTCAAATGAGGGTACATACAGAGACTCTGTTGAAATATTTCACTGTGCTAATGGATAAAAGGAGAAAATCAACTAGAAATATATACCTTTGGAAAGGGAAGGGCAAAATTATCATTATCTGTAGATAATACAATTGTCTATTTGGTAAAAGTAGAACATCAATTGTAATACTTTTAGCTGCAATAAAATAATTTAATAAGAAGATAAGTTAAAAGTTAAAGTTTATATAACTCAATAGCTTTCTTACATACCAAAAACTACCACTTAGGAAATGTAAGAGAGAACAGAATTCCATTCTCACTAGAACATAAACTGCATGTGGGCAGAGACCATTGTGTTCATTACTGTATCCTCAGGTCCTAGAACACGGCCTGGCACACGGTAGACAACAATAAACACTTGTTGAATTAATTAGCGGATGGTAACAAAAATTTCACTATCATTAGGAACAATCTTAATATGAAATCCATAGGGCCTTTATGAAGAAAATGATTAAATTAGACTGAAGGACATAAAAAAAGACTTGAATAAATAGAGAAATAACTGGTTCTTACTTGGAAGTATTTAATGCTGGAACATTCTTAATTCTTCCTGAAATAATCTATTTATTTAACATTTGCCAATGGATTAGTTTTTGAATTTGTCAAGCTAATTCCACATTTCACAGCAGAATGATGTGTAACTAGAGCGGAGGAATTCTCAAAAAGAAGGGTAGTGGTTATGTGTAGGACACTATGTAAATACGGGTAGGCCAGACATTCTGTGCTTGGCAGTGTTCTAGGCACTGGGGCTACAAAAATGAGCAAAACAAACCAGAATCTCTGTTCTCATGGAACTTACTATCGAGTATGGACACCCAGACAATATTCAAAGGAACAAGTAAAATATATAAAATGTCAGATGGTGACATATGTTAAGGGGAAGAATAAAGTTGAGTGGCAGGAGGTGGGGTGTACAGAGTTGCCACTATAAATAGAGTCCTCAGGGAAAAGACCTCACAGAGAGGGTGGTACTGAGCAAAGACCTGAAGGGGGGTGAGTCATGAGGCTATCTGGGATATTAAAAGCTATGGTAATTAAAACAGTGTGGTCTTAGCTTCTGAGAGATATAGAAAAATAGAACAAAAGATTGAGTTCAGGAATTGGCTCAAATACATATGAAGATTTAGCATGTGATCAAGTGGCAAAGAAGATGGACTTTTTAATGAATGGTGCTGGAACAACTTGCTAGCCATTTGGGGAGAAAGAGTAAATTAGAACCTTACCTTATGCAGATAAAAATTGCAAATAGAGAAAAAGTTTTTTGTGTGTGTGTGTGTGTGTGTGTTAAAACACATATAATAGAATCCCAGAAGAATATTTAAGTATATATTTTTATACTTAGTTTTTGACTAGAAAAGACATGATAACAAAACCAGAAAGTGAACAAAAATGTCCACAGATTTGACCACAGAAAAATTTAAGGTGGCAAAAATAAAACAAAATAAAAAAATCAAAATCACCACTCATAAAAATTAAAAATATTTTTTGGAAAAAATACATATCACAGAAACACTATATTTCCTTATTGTAATTTTTTCACCCTTTCTGATGTTAGTGTTTACATTTAATGTGGGACTGTCTTTTTTTCCTTGCTCTTAGGAGTTGTTAAATTGATAGTATATATTTTAATAAACTGTTAGTAAGCATAAATAAGGGTTACAAAAAGTTTTAGAAAGCAAAAATATATTTTTTGCATACTCTAATAGCAAAGTAAAAAGAATATGAACACAATTCACAAGGAAAGAAATGCAAATACCGTATATACTCGAGTATAAGCTGAGTTTTTGTGCCAAAAATTTGTGCTGAAAAACCCGAACTCGGCTTATACTCGGGTCATACAGGTTATTTGATTCGGTGCGCACGCACCTAATCAAATGCATGTAGTCTCCAGTCGTCTTCTGCCGTCTGCTTGAGGGGGCGGTGCTTCAGCTCAGTCCACAAGTCACGGCTGAGCTGAAGAGGTAGGCGGCTGAACTGAACTGTATTCCATCAGTAATGATGATATCTCCGAACTCAGTGATGATGACAATGTCTATGCTGATACCCTCACATCAGAT